>LGRX02005638.1:0-20927 GCA_001247695.2 Cymbomonas tetramitiformis
TCCCGACTTCTACCCATCCACTCTTGGAACCCTCGACTCCCTAGACAAATCTGAACCAGATCTCCGACTTTTAAACCCCTGGAGCTCCCGACCCCCTAGACATGGTCCAAGATGGAGAGGAGCAAGTGGTCTCGGGCAAGTGGTCTTGGCAGTCCAGGGCAGAGAGCAGGTCGAAGAAGATCCAAAGGAACGCGGAACTGATGGGGCGAGGAGCGCAGAATGGCGTCCACAATGCGATGCTGAGGGCTTGCGAGGGATTGGTCACCGGTAGTAAGCAATGCCGGGATGTGCTTTGACGTCGACTAGCCCGTTTTCCACGTCTTCGGCACTTAATTCTATGAAACTTGCTATGCGCTGCGATGTGGCTTCTACTTGTGCCACTCCCTGGCCGACTCTGCTTCTCCCGCATTGCTCCACAGCATGGCTTGTTGTAGCAGCATCGGAGCAATTCTGCCCCCCAGTTTGAACCCCCACCACTCCCCCCAGGAGCACCGGAACGGTCGCCCCTGTGGCCGTCTTGTCCCGGGAGCTGCAGCCCTCCACCTGGCGCTCGCAAGCCCGGAGCTCCCCCCCGTCCGGGGTCTCGTCCGGGAGCCGCCATCCAGATTCGTGGAGGAGGCCTAGCACTGCAATCGTGGCACGTAGTATTTGCCCCGCCTGTTCGTCTTCGTTCCTCTGTGCACAAAGGCTCAGCTGTCAGATCCTTGGTGGTAGCCTGGGTGAGCTCTGGTGAAGATCGGACGTGCAAGAAGCCCTTCCACAGCCAGCCGGATGCTCGATTCCAGACAACGAAACAATAACACCAAGGAGCCAAAGTGGGCTCGACGTGCTGAAGGCTTGTAGAATACACCTATTTAGGGTTGATGGCTGAGAAGCAACAACCATGTGTGCATGGGGCAAGACACGCAACCGATCCAGCTTAAGTGTGATGAGCAATAGTAGATAGTGTTGGATCATACACGGCCATCGATGTGTATTCTCTGATTTTGTGAGCATCGCTGCCTGCTTTTCACAGACGGTGAGGACATTCTGCACACTGCAGAGGATCCCGAGTCTCGCGCTTCTCTGCTGTGTTGCGCAGATGGCGAGGCCACGGCCTGTTCGGCAGCACTTCTCAGGGCCATTGTCCAGTCGGGCTTCGACTCAATCTCAACTCCGTTTCACATCAGTGGAATGCTTGGCGCTCTGCTAGGGATCACGAAGCCACATAAGCGAGGGAGGTGGGGAGACATGCAATTCATCATTTGGTGGATGAAATGTTTCTGTGTATTGGCACAGCACATTGTGAGGTTTTCCTGGCATCAAGTTATGTGCTTTAGCATGAGGGCGATTCAAGGTCCACAACAAGCATCACAAAACTACTTATGCTGCGCGTTTGGAAGGGCCTTCTGCGTCCCGCAAGGCCGTGGCCTTGTGTGCAGAGCCTGGCGTGGCTGGGTGCTGTGAGCGCGTTAGGCTCCCCACCCGAAAGATGCTGAATTCAAGGAGATCAGGTCACTGATTTTAAGTTGGGAATCCATCCACAGAAAGGCGAGTTGAGACACGGCTTTATGAGGTGTCTGCAGGGTTGGAAGTGGTTTGAGACCCCCCTGTTGATTTCGGGGAACTGCAGCGCCGAATGGGCGACCCTGTCTTTTGCTCCTGTCAATGCACAAGCACTGGAAGTGCCGCTTCTTGCCTCTTCTCCGGGCTGTATTGGTCCCCTTCATAGTTTTCTGGAGAGATTCTTGGACACTCGTTGCGACAGATCTTCTGTGCATGTGACTTGGGCTCCCGGAGCTATTGCAGCCCGCAGACTTCCCGTTTTGCGCAAGGCCAAGGGATGCACACATGGACCCACCTGGCGCCTGTGCGCGATGAGTGAATCCCGAGCCGTGCCGCGCCCGGGAACTGCTTTATCTAACTTTTTCCTTGAACCGACCCGATATAGGCTTTCCAATTGAAAAGCTGAGAAAAGTGGTGCAGTGGTGGCCTGTGAGGCCATTGGCGGTGCTGGGAGGTGTCAAGCGGCGGCGTTTGGGGAAAGCAGCGCGGGATGCTCCCCTCAGTGCGCAAGCCCTTGCGGGACAGACACCACAGACACCCTGCGGGCTGAGAGCGCAGGGTGCTCGGGGCTGGTTCGTTAACTACCTTACAGTGCGGCAAGGATGCGATTGGCCACTCGGCCCTTTAGGCTAGCCCGAAAGTGCCATACAAGATCAAGTTTCCCTGAGCACACGTCGATTCCGGAGAAGCCCAAGTCTCAGCTGCACTGCACTGCTGGCTTACGTATCGAGTTGTGAGGGATTCTAGGAGAGCATGTACCAGATCCTGAGAGGTTCCCACCTCCGCCCCCTTGCTCGCCCGCCAGGCTTCGGCAATCGAAGTTTCATCCTAAAGTGCAAACCCCAGACCAGTTGCAGCTCATGCGCGCGCTTACTGCGACAAGCCACACTAACCCCCCGCCTCCTTTGCGTTGAGGAATCGCTCCAGGTCAAGAAACACACACACACAACCACAAGATAACGGATTATCATATAGAAGTCAGAAAAAAGTCCCACATAGTCCCACGCCGCGGCGACTGTCAAAATCAATAAAACGCGCTGGATCGCGGGGAATACAGACAGCTCCGAGCGAGTGCCTTTGCATTGCCAAACCACATTGAAAACGAAGCTAGAAGAAGGCCAAGCAGTCCCTGGTGATGAAAGAGCTTAAAAAGCGTCTTTCATCAGGAATTGCAGGATCGTACTTGCTCCTCTCTCCGGTGGGCCGCTGTCGTCCTCGCGGCCATCGCCGCCTCACTTGGCACAACATTCACAAGCACATCTTCAACTCGTCGGCGCTTGGCGCTATTTTCTTGCGCTTTGGTACCAGTATGCAAGTTACTGGTGGTATTGGCGCTTTTAGTTTCCAGGCCCTGCGAAACCTCTACTCCGTCCTGCAGCTTACTCGTCCTAGCGGGTTCAACCCCGTCATTCTCGACCACCACTTGTGTGGCGTCGCTGCAGTTTCCATCTGCCTCATCTATACTCGCACTGAGCAGAATCTGGCTCATCAGCGTGAAGCGAAACACACGCCACGGACAGATATCTCTATATTCTTTGACAGAGGGTAGTGGACGAAGCCCTCCAACTCTTCGTTCGTAACCCCTGTCACGCGCCGTTCACGATGATCAATCCTTCAGCGAGTGGGCCTTTAGCAGGACGTTTGATTTCAAGAGGGCGTTAGCTGAACTCTTACCTAAAGTTACACAGCAGAGGAGATGGTGACACGGTCGAGTATTCTATCCACACTGCACTCGACTGTGACAAACGTCAGCATTTATCACGCGCCGCTTCCAATTACTGTTCGTATGTGACGTAAGCGTGTCTTCACCTTCTAGCTTCTTTAAAGGACCTTTTCCTTTATTATGGGTAAGGCTGCTCGGTACAGTGTGACACTGTGAGGCTGTGCGCTCCGGAAGTCTTCGCTAGTCCATAAATCATTCACATTTAGTTATGCGGAAGTGTCATCACCAGCCGTCGCGCCGCGCCGCGCCGGCTGTCTCGTTCAGTTCACTGCCTTCCTTCACAGTCCGCTATAAAGCGCTACAGTATCTCTTTATCGTTTCGGAATAATTTACGAGCCCGTAAACTATTTTTATTTTGCCTGCCAGGGCCCAAATTTTTTATCAAGCCCAATCCCCCCTAAAATCGATTTTGGGTGGTAGCTCATGGTCACACACTTCATCCGAGGGACCCCCCCGAGGGGTTTAGGGGGGTTTTGCATGACTATGGTCATTTTGGAGGGTGTATGGATCGCGAGGATTTAATGGTGTGCGCGAGTTTTCGGTAATTTTAAATTTACCAAGCGATGAATACGACCACCTATATTTATATCTGTATGTCCCGATATAGGGGGTACGTGAACGTACAGGTGGGGGAAAATCCAAATTCCCCAATTCTAAATTTTGCATTGTTACCATCAAATTGTGAGTGAACGCGTGTGGTGTAGTAAGGAATGTTGTGAAGTATTGAATAACAAAAGTTTAGAAAAGCAAGTGGTATTGGCAATTAAAATGTAATGAACATAATAGATAGTTTGAAACACATACAGGGTATAATATTCTGTATATCATTGTTTTAATACTATCGTTGTACGCAAAAATATGAGGCTGAAACGGGTGATATATGTCTGTAAAAGATATAGCATATGAGAGTAAGAGAGTCTAAGTAGCTTATGCTACGTGCGCTGTGTAAAGCTGTACGAGTACGGCTACGGTAATGCTCGAGTACTCTAACACGTGGCTCGCGGTCTCTATCGCTGTGACTCGCGGTCTCGAGCCGAATAATGCAGTCATCTGTCACATGCATCGAGGAATGTCATACAGGGGGCAGTACTGGATATCTAGTCCCCCGTGACACCACCACATTCTGTGGATGTGTGTGGCAGTGGCATGATAATGAAAAACAAGCAATATAAATATACTCGGAGACGGAGCTAGCAGAGATACAGGCATTTGCATTGGCAAGAACTGGTCCTACTAGTGCCTCCGGGTCTTTAGAAATAGACATGCTCGCAGAGGCCCACCTTCCCTCGCCCCGGGTCACCCTATCAAGTTCTGCCGCTGCGGTGATGCTAAGACAATCTCGTCCTGTCGTTGTTGTCGTTGTAGTTGCTGCTGCTGGGCATGTAGCTTCTGTGCTTCAGCTGCTTGTAGTCTCTCCTTCAGCTTAACACCCCGGTCCTTAATATCCAAGAGGCGGGCAGTGAACTTGTCGATAATGGGAACCCCGTGTTTTGTGGTAGGAAGGGCTTTAGTGAAAATGTCAGCCTGATTGTCATCGGTCGGAATCCAGACCGGGATAAACTTCCTGAGAGGCCCCTGACACCAGTTCCTGACCGCGTGGTACCGAACCGCAATGTGTTTGAGCTTAGTAGAGAGTGCCCGCTGGGTGACCAAAGTCTGAACTGCTGAGTTATCTACATTGATGGTGATGGGCTCACCTGAGGGGAAGAACTCTGTCAGTGTGTTGTAGATGGACAGGGCGGAGGTGCAGGCTTCTGACATGGCAACATACTCTGCCTCTGTAGAGTGAAGGGCAGTGCATGATTTCTGCTTCTTTGACCACCAGTCAATGAGCATACCGTGAAAGTAGAGACAGTAGCCGGAAACTGAGTTCCGTGTGGCAGTGTCTCCTGCAATAATAATAAAACATTTACGTCGATGAGTAAGGCAATGCCTTCGGAACGATCTACTCGAGTCTGTTCCCCTCATACATGACAGTCTGCAAGGCAGGAAGCATTCCACAGAGCATGGAAGCATGGGTGACAAGGCACTAATTAAGCGTGTCCGCCACCAGCGTCGGAAAAAACATCAGAGGGCCGCGGAGCTGATGCACGATGGTGATGGAAGCGGAGTGGGCGGTGGTGGTGATGAAGTGAAAAAGCCCACGGGTGCTCCGGCCCCTGGGCCAGTGGTAACCCCGCAGAGCCGGAGCCCTACGGGGCCCTAGCCCCATGGGGGCTGGGGGAAGGGTGGGGGTTTACATAGTTGCCTAGCATTTCCCCTGCGGCCTTTACCACCTCATTTTCTTTCCTATTTTTTGTGCATAGTTCTTGAATGCTGGGCGCTTCCTCTATGGTGTCACTTTCAGGTATGACTCCCGTTTCATGTAATATGGATCTTTCTCTCGCATGACGCCTACACATCCTAGACAATTTTTTCAAAAGTGTTTTCACCCCACGGTGTGGAACCCCGATCCCTTTCAAGACTTTGCCAAAACCCTCTGGTAAATACCCCATGATAGCAAGTTCCTCTGGCCAGTCCACTGCATTAAGAAATGGGGTTCCTCCTGCCTTCCCGTGCTCGCCATCCAGGTGTGCTCCAGGGTACTGATCTCGTTGCTCCCCATTATTCCTGCCCCCAACCCACGGGCATAAACGGGGCGGCAACAGACAATCTCTCTCATTAAGGGCTTGCTCAATCATGTCCGGGTGCAGGCCCGTTTCTTTGAGCAGTTTTGGGGTAATCTTTTTATGCGGAACTACATTAAGAAACCATTGAAACAGCTTATATTGCAGTTTATCATTGTCAAGTTTCTTACTAACGGGGCATCCCATGCTCTCACTGTCAATGGACAATATGACTACATCTGAATACTTATCTTTGTAACAACCCTCCCCTGGCATTGTGTAGGGTCCTTTACCCGACCAATAATCATGTGGGATGAACGGTATGGTCCCCCTTGGGTATTTGAAGATTAACTTAAAACCTTTTTCCGTCCACTTTTTGAGGTTCTTTGGAGATAGCGGCAGGATCCAAATTCCTTCGAATCCTTCTGAAGTCTTGGCCGCCTCTAAGCCTCGGGACAGTGTCTGCATGACAGCAGATGCTTCCCTAAGGACACCACCATCAAATGGTGGGTTTCCATAAACCTTTTTCCCTTTTCCAGTAACACTATTGATATATGCATCTCTTGCAAGTCCATCCCATCCTATTTTTCCTTTGTGGCAAAAGGGTCTCAGCGCCTCTTTCATTGCTGCCGTAGGAATGCACCTTCTTGATTTGATTCCTGGGTGTGAATTAACGGGGTTACAGAAAAGTTCACATCCCTCCTTTCCTAGGCCTCTCTCATCTATGATAATGTCTAGTAAATCTCTTCTTATTGCATAACAATTCTTCGGGTCGCCCGACTCAGTATTGCACGCTATAAGCGCTGAGTGGATATCATTGGCCCGTTGTGTGTAGTTACTGATCGATGTCTGAGGTGTATCAGTTGTCAGCCTGTGCCACTCAACCAACTTCCAGAATTCTTTCTTTTTGATGTACTGTAGGTCTTGGAAAGTGTGACACCCGTCGTCGTTTATGCCGGTGGGTGCGGCAGCTACTGCAACGGTACCTTTCCTGGTATTAGATAGTCTATACATGCTAGCCTCTGGAAGGGCAGCAAGCGGTTTGGAGGCTGTTAGGTCCCTGTCTATTTCTGCTAGGGGAAAAAACTCAGCAGCTCTGGTGGTGCCACCCCTAGTGTTTCTGCCTTCTATTATCACTTTCGGGTCTCCTGCAGTGGCTTTTCTAATGGTCTCTTTTATTTCCTCCTGTTGGCTTTCTCTTAACTGATGTAGTTCATTTCCTTCTCCTGAGCAGTTCAATTGGATATGTTTATAGGTGCATAGTGATGTTGTGCCACACTTCTGGCAGATCGGGCTTTCTCCCATTCCCATCCTGTGTGCTCTGTGTGGGGATGTTTGCAGGCCTGTGAGTTCTCTGCACCTGTAGGCCGTGAAATACTTGGATGCAATTTTTGAAATATCCTTAATTGGCTTCACTTGATTTTCTTCCAATAGTCTGAGTGCTCTGCCTTGTCCATTCATGTCTTTCCATTTCTTGTGGTGGCTCAATCTTTGGAGCCTCCTAATATGATTCCTGATGCCCCCTGTTACAGACTGTTCATGAAACAGGAGAGAAAAGTCTAAATCTCCGTCTTCATCGAATCTAAGTTGTCTTCCGCTGTATCTGAATGCCGCTCTTTTGGCCGTTCTGTCTACTTTGTCATGGAGTCTATCGTTATTGTGTCCTCTAATCCATTTAATAAAAAGTTTCTCTTGTCCTGTTGTATTGTAAAAACCTAATTCTTCCAAAATCAGTCTGATGGCTACCAAGTCCCTTCTGTTTGGCTCTTGCATGAGGTCCCTGACATTTAAAATTCCAGGGTCACGGTTTACAGCATTGATAGTTGCCATGGAATCAATTACATGAGTAAGGGGAACCAAGGTGTTCAGGATTTCATGTTTCCGATCTTGAAGCAGCTTTCTAAGACCCAAAATTTCTGCAGTGGTGGAGCTAGGTTTATGGATGTTATCTATGATTCCTGCCGTAGGTGAGGTGATAGGCGTCTCCCTTGGTATGTTGTGTTTGCTCATAAATGGTGTTGTGTCTCCGTTTTCAAATCTCATGTATGCTGCTCCGCAACTTGCATAAGATGAACTTTTGTAGAGCGATCCGTCACTTGCAAAATCAAAGCTAACCCTTTGATTCGCAGTATCGTGCATGCCCTGGTCCTCATCTTCTGATGCACTCGGGCAGCTAAACTCACTGTTCTCCGCTGCACATGAGTTGTTGCACCTTGTTCTGAAAAGGTCTTTGAGCCTATTTTCAACATATGCTAAGTATATCTCGGCTCCCAAACCTTCATCTGTGTTGATCCTTGCTGTGCTGTTGGAATTCATTCTCAAAATATTTTGGTCCGCCGGCATCAATGTTGTACCATCTTGCAGTATTTGGTACTCGTTAACTAGTAAGGCCTTCGGTCCTGTTCTGTCCGGTCTGTATGTCCCTTCTTGATCCTTGGTGTACTGTTTCAATTGTAAGGTACCTAAGCCAGTGTCAAGCCTCTTGACTTCGACTAATTCTATCCCTTCCTGGCCCAATCCTGTCCCTTTCCAGCACATCATACCCTCTTCCGGAGCTTGTGGAGTGTCTCTGTATTTTGGTTTGACCTTTCGCAATTCTGTTTCTGGTTCATCACATGTGATTTCTGTCTGAAGGGCTGTAAACCATGCTGGGGGTTCTGTTCCTTGCAGACTATGCTTTGCCCGTAGTTCTTCCCAATTGAGCATAAGCCCTCCGCATGGCTGAAGGAAGGAACCCATGTATCTAAGGTTCCGTGTGGCCACTAACATACTTATCTTCTCATACACAGGTTTCGGGAGTGATGAGTAAAGGAAGGTCTGTAATTCTTCGTAATCCTGAAGAGTGGAATGCTTTGTGTCAATAGAGTAGCCATATTTCGACAGTATGTAGCTCACCCTTTTGAACCAGTTCCCACTCTTGTCAGTGGCTTTTTTGAAGGGAAGGTGGTGGGATAAGGGGGAACCCTGGATTTTGAGTTCCCTTGCTTCTCTCTCCATGACATAACTTGCCATTCTGCTCCATGTGCTACTGTTTTCTCTGTACAGGTGTGCATTTGGTGTGTGGTGTAAGCCGTGTATGATCTGGTCACTCCAATATTCGAATTCTGTTGTGTTGCATAATGTGATTAAGGTTTCCGTGATGCATGTAGCGTGGGCAATGTCAGTTACGCTGTCAATCCCCAGTCCTCCTAGTGCGGCCGGTGTCCAAACTACTTGATGGTTTGTGTCTATGGGACAGTTTAAATATCTCAAGATGAAGTTTGCTATGGTGCCATCTATTTCTTTTGCTACATTATTTGTTTCCGTGCAGATAATCGATGTAACTTTCAAAGGATATGCCATTCTTGGTACAACAACCGCATTAATTATGTAGCGGAGCTGGTTCAAATTCAATGTTTGTGTTTGAACAGACAGTAAGCTTTGAGTGAGCTTATCCATAAGCATCTGCTTTTGGTGTTCCCATCCGCCATCTAGCGCAAACCAAACCCCTAGGTATCGATTTGCTTCAGTTCTGTTGCTATATTCAAGATATGTAGGGGTCTTGGGTGGAAGCCATTCAGACCATATGTTGGGCCCTTCCTCTCCCTCTTCGACTTTCAACATACCTCCGGACATGAGTTTCTTTTCCAATCCGGTGTTCCGTTCATCTGCTTTCCCCCTCTGTCTAATGGATTTCCTGTGAGAGTATTTTGATTTTTTAGCATTAATGGGAATCCCTATGAACCTCATGAACTCATTGATCACCCCGAGCATGTCCTGTATTTCCTCTCTTGATTTCCCTATCAAGATAATATCATCACAGAAGAATCTGGCAAAGATGTTGGGCGGTGAGTTCATGTTCAACCATTTCCTGTTCTTCTGGGGTGATGTTGCTCCCGGGTTTCTGGTGGCATCTCTCGGCTTCTCTAGAGCATACCCATAGGTCTGTTTCATGGGGTTTTTACCGTTTGCCCTTTCTGCCAGCCAGATGGCTAGAATGTCCATAATTGCCACAAACCTGAGGGGACTTAAGACTTCTCCTTGAGGCACCCCGCATTCGAGCATCCATTCATCTGTCATGCCTTCAGATGTGAGGACTGATCGTGATGCTTCGGATGTGATGTCCGAAATGATTGTGATAATGTTTTCAGGCAATCCTATTTTCTCAAGTGCTAACTTGCTCATCCAAAATTCTGCTCGGTCAAAGGCTTGTTTAAGGTCTAAGTAGACAACATGCAGTTCCTTGTCGAATCTGTTAGCATCGGAAATAACTTCATTTAGGACTTGCAATGAATCTTCAATGTTTTTATTGGGCAGAAAAGCATCTTGAATTGGGAAGAGAACTGGATGTTTGGATAAAGCTTTCTTTATTCTGTTTGCAATGATGGAGTTAAACAACTTCATGCCTGTTTCCAGCATGGTGAGTGGTCTGGAATTATCTGATGTGCATGGTTTGTTTGGATCTTTGGGGATTGGCTGAATGAAGCCTGCTTTAGCTAATTTTGGAAAGGAGCCTGTTCTCAAGATGTTGTTAAACATTTCGAGTATGAGTTCTTGGAGGTTTTGGGGTCCTTGAATCCATTGTGCATAATGCATTCCTGATGGGCCTGGGGCTGTGGATACTCCACATGTTCCATAAACTGCCTCCAGCTCCTTCATGAGAATAGGTTCTGCTAGCTGCTCAATGACATGCTGGGGGAGTCTGGGGCTGTTCTTTAAGATTGATCTCAGCCATGGCGGCAGATGCTCGGGTGCTTCGGGTTTTGTGGAAAAAAGTTTGTTTTCTTTATATTCCTTTAGGATGGCTTGCTTCCTTTCATTTGCTGTGGGCGGTATCTCACCTTTATCATCATATTCTGGTGCTGCACCCTTTTCCATCCCTTTCTTGTTTCCTAAGGCTCTGTCCAAGAAGGTTGAAACCTTCTTTGCAAACAAATATTGCATCTCTTCCTTCTCCCGGAGCTTCCAATATCTTATGTCCTTTAGTCTGCTCTCTTGGAATGCTTTTGTGACTGTTGGCAGGTTTGCCTCAAGTCTGTTACCCCATGCCTCAGCCGTTTCCTGTGGCTTCCTGCGAAGACTGTCACAAGGGATAGTGTTGATGAGGCAATCTGTTGCTTCCAGGTCCTTTTCATTTTCTGCCATTCCCAGCATCCGGTGTGCTTTTCTCAGTGACTGAAGCCATTTGTATAGATAGTTTGATGTGGCTGATGGGACCGGCCTTTTGTGCATCTTTTTCCCCCTTGTTCCAAATGCAGCACACGCCGCTGTGTTTGCTGATTCATGGATGAAGTCCCAAGTGTGGTCCGTATCTTCTTCACTGGACCTACAGTTATCTATATTCTCTTTATTGCCCTCCGATTCTTTGTTTCTGTCTACTAGTTTTTGAAGTCTTTCTGTGTAGGCTTTCCACCCGGTGGCATATTTGAAGTTGTATGCTTTGGTTTTGTCAAGTGCTAATAGGGGTTTGCCACAATGACTCCAGTGCTCTGCTTGCAGGTTCTGATGCATGCAGATGTCCCATATGTGCCCTTCTTCATGCTCCTTAGGTCCTTCGAGTTTTAAGACTTCAGTGTTCCCCAAATGAAAGTGTGTTTTAAGGTATTTTAAGACATCTTTTTTCCCATAATTGATTGGGAATTTCAAGCTCCAAAGATTACCAATTTTTGTGTACCCCTGCTGTGTCACGCCCTCTGGCATGCCATTGCCCCTAGACCTGATGTGTGCAGAATTCCAGGGTGAGTTCATATGTATCCACCATTCTTTGGTTTTGTTATGCCACTTTATGCTACCTTTTGTGCTCGTCAGCTTCCCCTTCCATGTGTTTGAGTTTTCTTTTAGTTTGTCTCCGTGAATATCCTCCTTTTTCATATTGTAGTCTGTGGTGTCACCTAAGACAGTGTTTATTGCTTGTGCTGCATTGTTTTGTTCGATGCTTGCATTTGCAAAATGCTTTATGGTGTATCCATTTTCCCCCAGTAATCTGGCAATCGCAGCCTTAGTGAGCTTTTTAGTGTCTCTTACTGTCTGTGTGTGCTCCAGTCTGACTGGGAAGCCAGGGTACTTGTCATGGGTGGTGTCGTTTGCTCCACTCATGCGTGCTTCTTCTGTATATGTATGTTTCAGTTTTTCGGGTTGTATCTGCTCTCTTCCTGCATGGTCTGAGTCACAGAACGTTGTGAGCTGGGGTGTTGTAGAGTCAATAGCCATAGCAAGTGTGTAGTCTCTGGTGGAGTAGGCATAGTGAAGGACCCGCTTGGCAGCGGTGAGGGCCTCAACTGTGGGCTGGTGGCAGAACTGAGCCAGATACGTGACGTGGTAGTATATGTCGGGTCTGACTGTCCTGGCTAACCAGAGCAGAGAGTAGATCAAGGATCTGAGGGGTGTCTCAATGGACCTGTCAATGGCATCAGGTGGGGGAATGGGGAGGGAGAGACCCTCTGTCATCGGTGATCGAGGTGCTGCTTATCCGTGTCTATGCTGAACTTAGCACACAGATCTGTGATGCTCCGCTCGTGTGAAAGCTCAATCCTGGTCGGGTATGACTCTCCTGTAGGAAGTGTCTCAGTCTGGACATCAACCTTGAGCTGGAGGAACTGGTTGAGGACACCAGAGTAGGTGGCCTGGAATGTGGACATGATGTCAGTGTGAAACCGGGCTCTGGACCGCTCATCGGCACAAGCCACAATGAAGTCATCAACGTAGATGAGGACTATGAAGAGCTGACCGTCAATCCAGCCGATGTACAGGCACTCGTCATATGTGGACCTGCTGAGTGTAGGGTAGCGGTCTGTCATGAACCTGTGTGCGGTCTCTGACCAAAGTCTGCCTGAGGTCCGATGTCCGTAGAGTGCCTTCTTCATATAGGCACCTACATATCCTAGGGGATGGACGTACCCCTTCGGAAACCTGACATAGTACCGCTCATCCTCAGGTATTAGAGCCTGGAGGAAAGCCTGAGAGACATCATCATAGTGGTATGGCATGAGTCTGTGTGTCAGGCAGAGCGCTAGTAGGAGTCTGAAGGTGGTGAGCTGAGGTGTAGGGGCAAAGGTCTCCGCCTCCTCATAGAAGGTGCGGTCCATGTCTCCTCTGGTGGTGCATCTGGCCTTGAACTTGTCAAGGGAGCCGTCTGTCAGCTTCTTGAGCTTAAAGACAAACTTACTGGGGAGGACGGTGGAGCCTGGGGGGAAGGCGGTGACTGGATCGGCCCTGTCTGGCTGAAGTATGCCGTCAATCTCTGACTGAATGGCGTTGTGCCACTGTCTCCAATTAGGGCTGACCCGAGCCTGTCTGTATGTAGCAGGGCCTGGCTCGTCCATGAAGGCATCACTCGGGAAGTCTGCGGGGTCTGAGTCTGCGTCTCTGAGGGCAAGGAGCATGGCCTTCTGGTCTGGGGAGATGATGACAGCATCGGTGTCTGCATACTGGGTGGAGTGTGAGTCAGCTGAGTCGAAGCGGGGTGCGAAATGCGGATGTGGCTAACTCGGGTGGGTGCGGCGGAAGGGGCTGGAAACAGTCATCGAAGGTGTATTGATCAGCGTGGTGGTGACATACATTAGTCACTTTTTAGCGAGGAATCAAAATATCAACTTAATTTGCCCACCTGACGAAGTCTTGAGGTCGTAAGGGGAGCGGGGGCGAAGGCAGGGTGAGGTAGTGAAATTCATGGAAATCATGCTTGTTATCAAGGCCATACCTAAATTCCGTAATTTTCGTAGCGCGCTAGGACAAGTGAGGGGGGATTGTACTAGAAGTAGTTTTCAACGTAGAACAAAAATTTGGGGTCCTTTACACGATTCAGGATAGATAAGGGGGCGAAATCGCACTTTCAAAATTGGTGAAAATCTTCCACGATTGTGGTAGGCTGAGGTGGGGTGGCGTGGGGCGGTTGGCTTAAGGGTGAGTGGGAATGGTGAGATGGGGTCGTGGGTGGTAAAATACATCCATCGGGATGTGTTTGACTTTGTACTAACGCCATGGGTCGGTTGGCATCGAACTTCGCCCGAGATGGTGGGGTGCACTCAGGGGGTGGCCACAGGGGGTGTCCGATCTAAGGCTGGGGGCTGAGTGTGAGGGTGGCGTGGGGCGGCTGGCTTAAGGGTGAGTGGGAATGGTGAGATGGGGTCGTGGGTGGTAAACTACATCCATCGGGATGTGCTTGACTTTGTACTAACGCCATGGGTCGGTTGGCATCGAACTTCGCCCGAGATGGTGGGGTGCACTCAGGGGGTGGCCACAGGGGGTGTCCGATCTAAGGCTGGGGGCTGAGTGTGAGGGTGGCGTGGGGCGGCTGGCTTAAGGGTGAGTGGGAATGGTGAGATGGGGTCGTGGGTGGTAAACTACATCCATCGGGATGTGCCTGACTTTGTACTAACGCCATGGGTCGGTTGGCATCGAACTTCGCCCGAGATGGTGGGGTGCACTCAGGGGGTGGCCACAGGGGGTGTCCGATCTAAGGCTGGGGGCTGAGTGTGAGGGTGGCGTGGGGCGGCTGGCTTAAAGGTGAGTGGGAATGGTGAGATGGGGTCGTGGGTGGTAAACTACATCCATCGGGATGTGCTTGACTTTGTACTAACGCCATGGGTCGGTTGGCATCGAACTTCGCCCGAGATGGTGGGGTGCACTCAGGGGGTGGCCACAGGGGGTGTCCGATTTAAGGCTGGGGGCTGAGTGTGAGGGTGGCGTGGGGCGGCTGGCTTAAGGGTGAGTGGGAATGGTGAGATGGGGTCGTGGGTGGTAAACTACATCCATCGGGATGTGTTGACTTTGTACTAACGCCATGGGTCGGTTGGCATCGAACTTCGCCCGAGATGGTGGGGTGCACTCAGGGGGTGGCCACAGGGGGTGTCCGATCTAAGGCTGGTTGGCTGGCTGAGTGTGAGGGTGGCGTGGGGCGGCTGGCTTAAAGGTGAGTGGGAATGGTGAGATGGGGTCGTGGGTGGTACAATACATCCATCGGGATGTGCTTGACTTTGTACTAACGCCATGGGTCGGTTGGCATCGAACTTCGCCCGAAATGGTGGGGTGCACTCAGGGGGTGGCCACAGGGGGTGTCCGATCTAAGGCTGGGGGCTGAGTGTGAGGGTGGCGTGGGGCGGCTGGCTTAAGGGTGAGTGGGAATGGTGAGATGGGGTCGTGGGTGGTAAACTACATCCATCGGGATGTGCTTGACTTTGTACTAACGCCATGGGTCGGTTGGCATCGAACTTCGCCCGAGATGGTGGGGTGCACTCAGGGGGTGGCCACAGGGGGTGTCCGATCTAAGGCTGGGGGCTGAGTGTGAGGGTGGCGTGGGGCGGCTGGCTTAAGGGTGAGTGGGAATGGTGAGATGGGGTCGTGGGTGGTAAAATACATCCATCGGGATGTGTTTGACTTTGCACTAACGCCATGGGTCGGTTGGCATCGAACTTCGCCCGAGATGGTGGGGTGCACTCAGGGGGTGGCCACAGGGGGTGTCCGATTTAAGGCTGGGGGCTGAGTGTGATGGCGTGGGGCGGCTGGCTTAAGGGTGAGTGGGAATGGTGAGATGGGGTCGTGGGTGGTAAACTACATCCACCGGGACGCGCTTGACTTTGTACTAACGCCATGGGTCGGTTGGCATCGCCCGAGATGGTGGGGTGCACTCAGGGGGTGGCCACAGGGGGTGTCCGATCTAAGGCTGGGGGCTGAGTGTGAGGGTGGCGTGGGGCGGCTGGCTTAAGGGTGAGTGGGAATGGTGAGATGGGGTCGTGGGTGGTAAACTACATCCACCGGGACGCGCTTGACTTTGTACTAACGCCATGGGTCGGCTGGCATCGAACTTCGCCCGAGATGGTGGGGTGCACTCAGGGGGTGGCCACAGGGGGTGTCCGATTTAAGGCTGGGGGCTGAGTGTGAGGGTGGCGTGGGGCGGCTGGCTTAAAGGTGAGTGGGAATGGTGAGATGGGGTCGTGGGTGGTAAACTACATCCATCGGGATGTGCTTGACTTTGTACTAACGCCATGGGTCGGTTGGCATCGAACTTCGCCCGAGATGGTGGGGTGCACTCAGGGGGTGGCCACAGGGGGTGTCCGATCTAAGGCTGGGGGCTGAGTGTGAGGGTGGCGTGGGGCGGCTGGCTTAAAGGTGAGTGGGAATGATGAGATGGGGTCGTGGGTGGTAAACTACATCCATCGGGATGTGTTTGACTTTGTACTAACGCCATGGGTCGGTTGGCATCGAACTTCGCCCGAGATGGTGGGGTGCACTCAGGGGGTGGCCACAGGGGGTGTCCGATTTAAGGCTGGGGGCTGAGTGTGAGGGTGGCGTGGGGCGGCTGGCTTAAGGGGTGAGTGGGAATGGTGAGATGGGGTCGTGGGTGGTAAAATACATCCATCGGGATGTGTTTGACTTTGTACTAACGCCATGGGTCGGTTGGCATCGAACTTCGCCCGAGATGGTGGGGTGCACTCAGGGGGTGGCCACAGGGGGTGTCCGATTTAAGGCTGGGGGCTGAGTGTGAGGGTGGCGTGGGGCGGCTGGCTTAAGGGTGAGTGGGAATGGTGAGATGGGGTCGTGGGTGGTAAAATACATCCATCGGGATGTGTTTGACTTTGTACTAACGCCATGGGTCGGTTGGCATCGAACTTCGCCCGAGATGGTGGGGTGCACTCAGGGGGTGGCCACAGGGGGTGTCCGATCTAAGGCTGGGGGCTGAGTGTGAGGGTGGCGTGGGGCGGCTGGCTTAAGGGTGAGTGGGAATGGTGAGATGGGGTCGTGGGTGGTAAACTACATCCACCGGGACGCGCTTGACTTTGTACTAACGCCATGGGTCGGCTGGCATCGAACTTCGCCCGAGATGGTGGGGTGCACTCAGGGGGTGGCCACAGGGGGTGTCCGATTTAAGGCTGGGGGCTGAGTGTGAGGGTGGCGTGGGGCGGCTGGCTTAAGGGTGAGTGGGAATGGTGAGATGGGGTCGTGGGTGGTAAACTACATCCATCGGGATGTGCTTGACTTTGCACTAACGCCATGGGTCGGTTGGCATCGAACTTCGCCCGAAATTGTGGGGTGCACTCAGGGGGTGGCCACAGGGGGTGTCCGATCTAAGGCTGGGGGCTGAGTGTGAGGGTGGCGTGGGGCGGCTGGCTTAAAGGTGAGTGGGAATGGTGAGATGGGGTCGTGGGTGGTAAACTACATCCATCGGGATGTGCTTGACTTTGTACTAACGCCATGGGTCGGTTGGCATCGAACTTCGCCCGAAATGGTGGGGTGCACTCAGGGGGTGGCCACAGGGGGTGTCCGATCTAAGGCTGGGGGCTGAGTGTGAGGGTGGCGTGGGGCGGCTGGCTTAAGGGTGAGTGGGAATGGTGAGATGGGGTCGTGGGTGGTAAACTACATCCATCGGGATGTGCTTGACTTTGTACTAACGCCATGGGTCGGTTGGCATCGAACTTCGCCCGAGATGGTGGGGTGCACTCAGGGGGTGGCCACAGGGGGTGTCCGATCTAAGGCTGGGGGCTGAGTGTGAGGGTGGCGTGGGGCGGCTGGCTTAAGGGTGAGTGGGAATGGTGAGATGGGGTCGTGGGTGGTAAACTACATCCACCGGGACGCGCTTGACTTTGTACTAACGCCATGGGTCGGCTGGCATCGAACTTCGCCCGAGATGGTGGGGTGCACTCAGGGGGTGGCCACAGGGGGTGTCCGATCTAAGGCTGGGGGCTGAGTGTGAGGGTGGCGTGGGGCGGCTGGCTTAAAGGTGAGTGGGAATGGTGAGATGGGGTCGTGGGTGGTACAATATATCCATCGGGATGTGCCTGACTTTGTACTAACGCCATGGGTCGGTTGGCATCGAACTTCGCCCGAGATGGTGGGGTGCACTCAGGGGGTGGCCACAGGGGGTGTCCGATTTAAGGCTGGGGGCTGAGTGTGAGGGTGGCGTGGAGCGGCTGGCTTAAGGGTGAGTGGGAATGGTGAGATGGGGTCGTGGGTGGTAAAATACATCCATCGGGATGTGTTTGACTTTGTACTAACGCCATGGGTCGGTTGGCATCGAACTTCGCCCGAGATGGTGGGGTGCACTCAGGGGGTGGCCACAGGGGGTGTCCGATTTAAGGATGGGGGCTGAGTGTGAGGGTGGCGTGGGGCGGCTGGCTTAAGGGTGAGTGGGAATGGTGAGATGGGGTCGTGGGTGGTAAAATACATCCATCGGGACGTGCCTGACTTTGTACTAACGCCATGGGTCGGTTGGCATCGAACTTCGCCCGAGATGATGGGGTGCACTCAGGGGGTGGCCACAGGGGGTGTCCGATCTAAGGCTGGGGGCTGAGTGTGAGGGTGGCGTGGGGCGGCTGGCTTAAAGGTGAGTGGGAATGGTGAGATGGGGTCGTGGGTGGTACAATACATCCATCGGGATGTGCTTGACTTTGTACTAACGCCATGGGTCGGTTGGCATCGAACTTCGCCCGAAATGGTGGGGTGCACTCAGGGGGTGGCCACAGGGGGTGTCCGATCTAAGGCTGGGGGCTGAGTGTGAGGGTGGCGTGGGGCGGCTGGCTTAAGGGTGAGTGGGAATGGTGAGATGGGATCGTGGGTGGTAAAATACATCCATCGGGATGTGTTTGACTTTGTACTAACGCCATGGGTCGGTTGGCATCGAACTTCGCCCGAGATGGTGGGGTGCACTCAGGGGTGGCCACAGGGGGTGTCCGATTTAAGGCTGGGGGCTGAGTGTGAGGGTGGCGTGGGGCGGCTGGCTTAAGGGTGAGTGGGAATGGTGAGATGGGGTCGTGGGTGGCAAAATACATCCATCGGGATGTGTTTGACTTTGTACTAACGCCATGGGTCGGCTGGCATCGAACTTCGCCTGAGATGGTGGGGTGCACTCAGGGGGTGGCCACAGGGGGTGTCCGATTTAAGGCTGGGGGCTGAGTGTGAGGGCGTGGGGCGGTTGGCTTAAGGGTGAGTGGGAATGGTGAGATGGGGTCGTGGGTGGTAAAATACATCCATCGGGATGTGTTTGACTTTGTACTAACGCCATGGGTCGGTTGGCATCGAACTTCGCCCGAGATGGTGGGGTGCACTCAGGGGGTGGCCACAGGGGGTGTCCGATCTAAGGCTGGGGGCTGAGTGTGAGGGTGGCGTGGGGCGGCTGGCTTAAGGGTGAGTGGGAATGATGAGATGGGGTCGTGGGTGGTAAACTACATCCATCGGGACGTGCCTGACTTTGTACTAACGCCATGGGTCGGTTGGCATCGAACTTCGCCCGAGATGGTGGGGTGCACTCAGGGGGTGGCCACAGGGGGTGTCCGATCTAAGGCTGGGGGCTGAGTGTGAGGGTGGCGTGGGGCGGCTGGCTTAAAGGTGAGTGGGAATGGTGAGATGGGGTCGTGGGTGGTAAACTACATCCATCGGGATGTGCTTGACTTTGTACTAACGCCATGGGTCGGTTGGCATCGAACTTCGCCCGAGATGGTGGGGTGCACTCAGGGGGTGGCCACAGGGGGTGTCCGATCTAAGGCTGGGGGCTGAGTGTGAGGGTGGCGTGGGGCGGCTGGCTTAAGGGTGAGTGGGAATGGTGAGATGGGGTCGTGGGTGGTAAAATACATCCATCGGGATGTGTTTGACTTTGTACTAACGCCATGGGTCGGTTGGCATCGAACTTCGCCCGAGATGGTGGGGTGCACTCAGGGGGTGGCCACAGGGGGTGTCCGATCTAAGGCTGGGGGCTGAGTGTGAGGGTGGCGTGGGGCGGCTGGCTTAAAGGTGAGTGGGAATGGTGAGATGGGGTCGTGGGTGGTAAACTACATCCATCGGGATGTGCTTGACTTTGTACTAACGCCATGGGTCGGTTGGCATCGAACTTCGCCCGAAATGGTGGGGTGCACTCAGGGGGTGGCCACAGGGGGTGTCCGATCTAAGGCTGGGGGCTGAGTGTGAGGGTGGCGTGGGGCGGCTGGCTTAAGGGTGAGTGGGAATGATGAGATGGGGTCGTGGGTGGTAAACTACATCCACCGGGACGCGCTTGACTTTGTACTAACGCCATGGGTCGGCTGGCATCGAACTTCGCCCGAGATGGTGGGGTGCACTCAGGGGGTGGCCACAGGGGGTGTCCGATCTAAGGCTGGGGGCTGAGTGTGAGGGTGGCGTGGGGCGGCTGGCTTAAGGGTGAGTGGGAATGATGAGATGGGGTCGTGGGTGGTAAACTACATCCATCGGGAGGTGCGTGACTTTGTACTAACGCCATGGGTCGGTTGGCATCGAACTTCGCCCGAGATGGTGGGGTGCACTCAGGGGGTGGCCACAGGGGGTGTCCGGCTGGGGGCTGAGTGTGAGGGTGGCGTGGGGCGGCTGGCTTAAGGGTGAGTGGGAATGGTGAGATGGGGTCGTGGGTGGTAAAATACATCCATCGGGACGTGCCTGACTTTGTACTAACGCCATGGGTCGGTTGGCATCGAACTTCGCCCGAGATGATGGGGTGCACTCAGGGGGTGGCCACAGGGGGTGTCCGATCTAAGGCTGGGGGCTGAGTGTGAGGGTGGCGTGGGGCGGCTGGCTTAAAGGTGAGTGGGAATGATGAGATGGGGTCGTGGGTGGTAAACTACATCCATCGGGATGTGTTTGACTTTGTACTAACGCCATGGGTCGGTTGGCATCGAACTTCGCCCGAGATGGTGGGGTGCACTCAGGGGGTGGCCACAGGGGGTGTCCGATTTAAGGCTGGGGGCTGAGTGTGAGGGTGGCGTGGGGCGGCTGGCTTAAGGGTGAGTGGGAATGGTGAGATGGGGTCGTGGGGGGTTAAATACATCCATCGGGATGTGTTTGACTTTGTACTAACGCCATGGGTCGGTTGGCATCGAACTTCGCCCGAGATGGTGGGGTGCACTCAGGGGGTGGCCACAGGGGGTGTCCGATCTAAGGCTGGGGGCTGAGTGTGAGGGTGGCGTGGGGCGGCTGGCTTAAAGGTGAGTGGGATTGGTGAGATGGGGTCGTGGGTGGTAAACTACATCCATCGGGATGTGCTTGACTTTGTACTAACGCCATGGGTCGGTTGGCATCGAACTTCGCCCGAGATGGTGGGGTGCTCTCAGGGGGTGGCCACAGGGGGTGTCCGATCT
>LGRX02005639.1:0-39010 GCA_001247695.2 Cymbomonas tetramitiformis
TACTAGAATGTCCTAGTGACACCGTGAAAACGCTGAACGCCGTAGGGTTTGAGCGAGGCAAATCGGGTATCTCAAAAGATAGAAATGAATACACGACTCTCAGGCTATCTAAGCTCTGAGGCCGTCACTAGGCAATCATATCGTGTGTCACAGTCTAAGCTACCGAAGTCGAACTACGGAGTACAGGTAGGAAGTCACTGCACTGTCACTGTCACTGTCATACGTCATACGTGGTATTGAACTACTGAATCTCAGCACACCACCTCGGCTGAGGTGGCACAAGAATGTGAAACAGGTAGCTAATGCAAACTAAGAGGTCCCCGTCCACGGATCAGAACAACATCAACCAAAGGGCCGACCTGCCGCCATCCCCGCTTCCGGCTAACCCTCTAAACCGAATGCTAAAGTACTAGTATATGCATGCCAACTAGGTGGACTGCCACAAGGATATGAAAATAGCAACTGGTCTCTGCCAGATCTCGCTCCCCGATAGATACTCTCATCTGATGCTGCTCAGCTCGACGGTCAACCAGTACTCGAGGTCATAGAAGATGTCAAAGAGGTACAGGACGTAGTCAAAGGCCAGAATCCAGTCAGATGTGCTTAAGGTCAGAGTAGAGCTGTCGGTGTCTAAGGTCTCATAGGGCAGGTCATAGGTACCAGTCCGTCCACGAACACAAAGTCCAGTCCAGAAGGGCACCACGTCAAAGGGCATCAATCCAGTCAGACCAGAAAGACCCCTTGCCCGACCGCTGCCGGCTCATAGGCTTGCAGCTCAGCCGGACAGAGGACCAGAGAACCTAGGAGTCACCCGCACCACTGGGGTGCGGGCGGATCACGTCCATGAAGGACTCGATCATGCTGATGATCACCCGCACCTTGTCCTTGAGTCCAGGCAGAGGTTTGGTGAAGATATCAGCCAGGTTGAGTAAGGTGTTGATGTAAACAGGCACTAGGTACTCAGCACACACCCACCCCCGAAAGCAGTGAAAACGGATCAACACATGCTTAATCTTGGTGGATAGCATGACATTCCTCAGAATGGAAGAGGCCGCCTGGTTGTCAATCATGACAGCCACCGGGAGCTCCAGCCTGGGAATGAAGGGTCCAGAGGTACCATACATGCCAGACCGCTGAGAGTGGTACTCCCGCGGACCGTCCTCGTAGCCCGTGCCATCATATGGTACTGGCACCGCGTGAGGCAGGGCATACAGGCTGCTGTCAGGAACAGGCTCAGCCTCCCGGTAGTGTAGGGGGGAGGCGGGGCCCATCTGACCATGACCCATAGCATGATTCTCGAAGAACGTGGCCGCCCTCTGCACCCAAGAAGTGTCAGCTGCAGGGAATGCCGTAGACAGAGCCAGAGCAGACACACCCGGCTCCTGCTGCGTGATTCTGATAAAGCCGAACATCTCCACAATCATATGGATAGCAGACATGGCCCGCTGCCCAACCACAGAGGCGGCCACATACTCAGATCCAGTGGAGGACATCTCAGCATCAGTCAGGCGGGCACATACCCAATGAAGGACCATGCCGTTGAGGAATACAATGCCTCCCGAGTAGGAGAGACACCCGTTGAGTTTGTCACGAGCATGGTCAGCATCCGAATACACCTGTATTGTGAGCACAGAAAGCGGTGCACCGGGGTAAGCATAACGGATACGGTAGTGCCGTGTGAAGTACAGATACTGAGCCACTCTCTGAAGTGCCTCCCAGGCCTGAGCCGAGGGGCATGAGGAGAACTGCGCCAGATATATGACTGAGTAATAGATATCTGGCATGGTGCACCGTGCAATCCACAGCAGGGACCCAAGCAGAGAGAGATACGGGGTGACAAGGGTGAGATCAGGGTGCTCCGGCTTCTGGATAACGAGGTTCACATCCATCGGATTGTGATAGGTTTTGGCCGGAAGCTTGAACTTGGACATGAGCTCCTTGATCTGCCTGGTTTGGGACAATGCAATGCCCCACCGATCATAGTCAACCGCAAGCTGCAGGACGGCTGTCATACGGCCAAGATTCTTGCTCTTGAATGCCGCCTGGAAAGCTGCCCAGAAAGCCTGGTGGAAGGCATCATCACATGTCAGCCCGAAGTCATCCACATAGACAGCCACGAAGGCCACGAACACAGAGGTCACAATATAGTATAGGCACGGGTCATATGTGGACTGGGTGAAGTGCATTCCCTGATAGGTGAAGGACTTCATGAATTTGTTGGCCAGCTTCTGCCAGGAAGCACCAGCCGTCCGTAGCCCGTAGAGAGCATAGAGCAGCTTGGCATAGCCATATCTGCCCTTATACATATACCCAGAGGGGAACCGCACATAGATAGGAACCTCCAGACGGGCATGAACAAAGGCCTGACTGACATCAAAGTGATAGACCATAACCCCCATACCAGCAAAGATAATAGACAGGATGAATAGAAGGCGGAAGGTGGGCAGGTCTGCTACCGTGCATGCGGTCTCAGCTTGGGTGTAGCCCCAGTGCCATGTGGCAGCTACGGCCATCCGAGCTCTATGAATTTGGACGGGCGGTAGACCATCCCGAGGCTTCCAGGGCTTATTCAGCACAAAGATGGTGCTGGTGGCGATCTCACCGTCGGGCAGCACCTCCACCGGCTCTATTTTGCCCTGGTCAATCAGAGGCTGCACCTCCCCACCGGTAATAGCCTCCTCCCACTGAGCCCCATCAGGCATAGACAGCGCCTGGCGGTACCCACCCGGCAGTGGCAGATCGGGAGCTGCAGTGTGGTACAGGCGCTCGGCGAGGTCAGTAGAGATATGACAGAAGCTGAGCGCGCCGCCGGCAGGCAATGTACTGACCGTGTCCTCCGACGGTGGGACCACATAGTGCGGAAGGAGCCACTGGTCCTGCTCCGGGTGGTCGGAGAAGGGAAGGTGGCAAGCACTGTGGGTATCAGGGAACACCACCAGACTGGCACGGAGGTCCATGGCATAGGCGCGTGGGGCAGTCACATCACCGTAGGCCATAGGCCGGAAGAGTACCCCATAGGACCTGGACCGCCTCATGTCCGTGGACACAATGAGTGCCGGATACAGCGGATCACCGCGGGCCTCCTGAGCCTTAGCCAGAGTCCAGAGCGGGTAGTATTGATTGACACAGTCAATGACCCTGCGGCGGTCCAGCCAGTGGACCAAGTCAAACCAAGAAGTGCCCGCCGGGTCAGCCATGACATACTGCTGGGCGGTGGTCCAGAAAGTGTCGGCCGAACCAGTGTCAAGCAACTGTACAGTGGCATAGGTCTCACCGTCCCGGGTGTCATAATAGGCAGCCACGGAATGGACCGTCACCACCATGTCAGTGGTGTAGTCCTTCCACGGCTCCGGCCTGTCACTGGGCACGGGTGTGGAGTGCTGCTCGTCGGGAGCGGGGGCAGGGAACGATGACATCACCTGCCCGAACTCTGAGTAGTTTCTGATGAAGTCTGGCCGGCCCTCGGAGACAACCTTGTTTCTCTCCAGGTCCAGTACCTTGTAGGCCGAGGACCTGAGGCTGATGCCCACAAACCGCCCCTGCCAGGCCCGGGGGTCCGCTTCTTGGAGACCCCCGGATGGCGGGCCCGCATCTGCTGAGCATCCATGGCCACAGTGCACAGGGTGCCGAATATCTCGATACGGGAGTAGGTAAAGTGATAGCCCATAAGGTGATAGAATGGCACCCCGGCGTCCCGCCCATGAGGCAGGATATCCCATAGCAGGCAGGCATGACTGTCCGCAAGAGGCCAGTAGGTGAGGTCCATACCGGCTGTCTCCAGGAGTGCACGGGAGACCGACGAGACCTTACCAATCACATATTCAGCCATGAAGTTCTGCCAGTGCAGGGTGGGTGACGACTGCAGGTGTTTGATGTCATGGTGTTTGTACAGAGCCTGTGCCGCAGGGTCACACAGCTCCGGGGCACAGTCAGTGCGGAGGACTAGGCCAGTGCAGGCAAAGCCGTGATGAACAACATCTGCCAGGAACTGAGCCAGGATGAAGCTGTATGCCGACTTCTCAGCAGAGAAGTAGCAAAGTGTAAACCTCACAGTGAACTCCACAAAGGTCCAGCGGTACCTCGACCCGTCATAGCCAATAGGCGTGATCGGGCCTGTAGCATCAGCAGCCCACATAGATCCAGGCTTCTGAGCTCTGTATCTGTCAGCCGAAGGGCGCTTCGGACTCGGCCGCACTGTCCGCATACGGGCACACACAGCACAGGCCTCAGCACAGGTCCTGTGAGACAGCAGCTGCTCCCGGGTAACCGTAGTGCCAGGTCGGGCGATGTCAACACCAAGGTCCATGAGCTGAGCCAGCCTGAGACCATGAGCATGAGCATATGCGGAATGGCACCACCTCTCAGGGGTGAACCTCATGGACGTGTACTGATCACGGTAGATGATAGCCACCGGGAACGGGGTACCAGCAATGAAGACACGGTCCCCCCCGCCCTCCGAGCCAGTCGACTGAAGGGGCCGTCCAGCATAGGTGTGCTCCCGACGGTAGCTGAATATGCCCTCTGTGCCAGCCGGATACACATGCAGCACCTCCCAGTGAATAAGGTGCTGCCTGAAGGTACTGAGGTGTGACTGGGGAATCAGGAAGAGGAATACCGTGTGCTCGGGGTCTGTTGCAAAGTCCCGGTTGGCCTTCTTGAGCATCCGCTCACAGGTGAGCCTGTCAAAGGGCGGGTTGCCGTATATATAGGCACCGGCCCACAGGTGACCCCAGCAGGAATCAGACAGTGAATACCTGACTGGGCAGGTCTGGTTGTTACCCACACCGGGGGGGAGGTCGTCCCCGAAGAGGGAGATGTCAAAGTTGTGTTCCCCGGTCTTGGCCAGCGCAGCGGGCGAGCCCTTCAGGAAAGCCCACTTGGCATACTCTGAGCGTGCCCACATCCAGTCACAGATCTCACCGGTGCGGACACGTGAGACAGTCTGGGTGAGCGCACTGGCTGCCCCCTCAGGGACCTCCGCCCACATATAGTCTGTGCCAGAGTCAATGATGCGATAGACACGGCCAGTAGGCAGGTGGGTGTAGGCGAGGGACACAAGGTCAGGGGACCCGAAGCCGAGGGATAGCATAACCCGAGAAGACAGCAGAGTGCGGCAGCCGGCCTTATAGTGTGAGTTTGGGAGAACGAAGTGGTCGATGGCGCCGTCCTGGACACAGACCCCATACAGGTGGAATGTCACAGTAGCATCCGTCCTGTGAGACCCAGCCGTGACCATGGTGAAGGCCACCGTACGGGTGTAGTCCACGTCGGTGCAGGCCGACAGGTCCCCGCACATGACACATGTGGCTCCAGAGTCACACACGATGTCCCTGTCAACCCGGACGGGTGCAGGGACAGCACTGGCCAGAGAACTGAATCCAGAAGCAGCCCACTCCTCGTCAGGCACATAAAATGGAACTGACTCGGCACTGCCATAGACCAGAATACCAGTATAGCCAGCGGGTACCAGAGGGTAGACCACTGTAACTGACCCAAGCTGACCAGACAGTACACCAAGCTCCACAGAAGCATACGTACCCACAGCATAACCAGAGACCAGACATAAGCCGGTATCACCGGTAGCCGGTCCATCAGCTGAGAAAAGCTGACCAGCAGAACGGCCGACGGACCCCCCTGCTGGCGGGGTAAGCTGACTGACTGACTGACTGACTGACTGCCTGACTGACTGCCGCAGACCCAGAGAATACCCAAACAGTAGTGCCGAGGTACACAGGGCCAGGCTACAGATAACCAGAATAGCAGTCCAGACCGGTGAGGAGCGGCGAGAGGTACGGGGCTCACCCGCCGGAGGCTGGGTTGTTGAGGGCTGGGGCCCGCCCGCTGGTGACCGCCGGTTGACAAGGTGTCGCCAGGTGCGTACGGGAGTCCTGGCACCAACGGCAGGAAGACAAGCCGAGATAGCCAGACCCCAGGTGACAGCATGCCAAAGCACCAGAGCTCGTGGGTGCACCTCCAGCACAGCACCGGAGGCACCACCAGACTGCACCGCATCTGCCGCGCCAGAGAATGCCAGGATGCACAGCAGACTCATGTACATGAAATGACCCGCCCCATAGGGCCCGCGGTCCGGGCCACCCGGACCCCTGGGTCGGGACGGCGGTGCCGTGCTCACCAGCTGCACAGCTCCAGGGAATTCGGTGTTGGTTGTTGTGATCTGCACGTCGGCTGCCGGCACCGCTGGCTGCTGCGGCTCAACACTGAAGTGCTGCAGAGACACTGCAGGGCCCGAAGGCTGGTGCACGGCAACATGGAGCTGAGCAGGTGTCATCTCACCGTCGGGGCCGTCCCCATCGCCAGGGTCCTGGTACGAGTTGAAGCGGTTGACTGCGTCATAGTACTGCTCCTCCGAGCGGCCACATGAGTCCCAGATAGCCCACTCCGACTCAGTCCACGGCTCCTCACTGTCAACGGCAGAGTGCGGCACAACGGCAGCCGCCTGGGCCGCGGGGATGTCAAGCGGTGCCTCCCCGAGCTCCAATGAGTAAGAGTATAGGCATGACTCATACACCTCCTCCTCCGGATCGAGGAAAGCCGCATCCAACTCTGACAGGATGTCTGCAATGGGCGTGCCCTCGGGGTGGAACCCCGCCACATGAGCACTCTGCACCCCTCCAGGGCAGTCACGGCGGAAGTGAGGGCCGCCGCAGTCCCAGCACTGGACCGAGTGGCGGCCCTGTGCATCCCGCGTCACCCGCAAGGCAGTCGGTGAACCACCGGATGCAGGCTGCCGCTGCCCCTGAGTCCGCGGCGGAGGGGCATGAGGGGAAGGGTGAGAGCCCTTCCTGTGTCCCTTCATGTTCTGTTGTCGATTCTTTCCACCGCGGGCCGGTCTGGCGCGGGGAGCCGTACCCCTGTCGCCCCCAGACCGGTGAGCACCCTGTCCGGATGCCTGCGGCTGAGCATCCCGAGTCTGTGGCGGGCGCCCGGGCTCGTCACGCCTGCGGCCACCAACAATGCGAGTCTGCGGGATGCCCGCACGGGCCATAAGGGCGGCAGAAGGGGACTCCCCAGAGAGAAGCGAGGCCGCCAACGCGGACACCCCATCCTTCTTCTTCTTCTCCTTAAGCAGCCGCTTCTCCTCTGCTTTCTGTTGGTGGAAGGCCTTCACAGCCAACGTGAACTGTTGAATGCCGAGAGCCCGCTTCTCCCTGCCCTCGGCCGTCTTAGAACTCCACTCCTGCAGAAGGTCCTTATAATACAGAGGGCACATGCGAAGGGTGAGGAGGTCCAAGGCGAACCCCACACCCCACACATCGTCAGGCTCTACACCAGGTCTGAGCTCAGAACGGATAGCGGTGTGGTGCTGCATGAAACCCTTAATATAGGGCTCGGGGTCTACATCCTCCAGCAGCTCGATCGCAGGAGCTGTCTCGAACAGGTAACCATGGGAAACCCACGGCCTGCGTCGCCTGGCAACGGCCCGGCAGACGACCAGCCACGCACGGCGCCCATCATCCGGAGACACCGTAGCCGACTCCTCAATGAGCCGAAGGCATGACCCACGCACCAGCGACGTCAAGATGCGATAGAGAATGCGAGTGGCCTCAGGAAGAACAGCCGTCGTGAGGTCAGTCGGGTGGAATACCGTGTCAAACTGAAGATTGAAGTCGGTTAGTTGGGTCTGTACCGCTTTAGTGAAGCGGTCCAGTGCAATTTCCCGAGGCACTTGGCCTTTGATCTTGTCGATGTCAAAAACCCACTCCGAAGCCTTGATGTGAGTGGGCCGGCACTGATCACGAACTTGCTGAATAATGCTGGCCCGGTGACCAGGCTCGCGGAGAATTGTCTGGCAGTCCTTAAGGAACTCCCTGAGAACCACAGCACCGTCCGTGTCATCACTGTCAAGCGGGCGACGCTTCACAGGTGTAGGGGGCACAGGCTCTTCAGGGCCGTCGCTGAAGGGAAGCGCCCTCCGCGTGTCGATCCCAGCCGGAACTGGAGTGGTGAACCCATCAGAAGGATCCATGGCAGCCATGACAGCTGCAAGCGAAGCACCGAAGGGATGAAACCCTAACGATAAGGGTGAGCCCCCTTCAAGGAAGGGGCCAAATCCAAGATAAATTCAAAATCTGCTCCGATGCCCACGAAACTCGGTAACACGGCCGGTAATGGCGAAGTAAAAACACTCTCCAAAGGAAAATGTCCGAGCCCAAGTAGAACGTAAGTTATAAACGGTCAAAAACGGCCAAGTCGCCCGCAAGATTCGAAGATCCGCTCAAAGTTCACAAACAAGCGGCAAGCGTGGCAAATTAAGGTAAAATGACACGGGTAAAGATGTATAGAGCAGTGAGGAAAAATGCGGAGCGGCGGGGGTGGGCGGAAGGTAGGAGAGTAGAGTCGAGGTCTCCGCGCTTGTCGATGTCCGAGGTCATGGTCTTTTTAATGTGTCGCGAAGCACTCAGTACCAAACTCTGCGCAATGCTGCATACCATCGGGGGCCCCAGCGCTCTCTGACCCATCTTCTCCGTACTTTCCTCCGCCACTCGTCGCGCTTACCTCTCCATCTACACAGTCAGTTGCGCCGCGAAAACGCGGCACCCCGCAACACTCTACCTACTCAGCCACGCTCGCCCCTCTACAGCTTTAGCCAGCCATTTAGTGGCTTTGAATCAAAACCACTTTAGGCAAGTGGTGGGCCTATAGCCTACTAGAATGTCCTAGTGACACAGTGAAAACGCTGAACGCCGTAGGGTTTGAGCGAGGCAATCGGGTATATCAAAAGATAGAAATGAATACACGACTCTCAGGCTATCTAAGCTCTGAGGCCGTCACTAGGCAATCATATCGTGTGTCACAGTCTAAGCTACCGAAGTCGAACTACTGAGTACAGGTAGGAAGTCACTGTACTGTCACTGTCACTGTCATACGTCATACGTGATACTGAACTACTGAATCTCAGCAGTCCCTCACCTTACAGTTCTTAGGATGTAGCCCCCTTTGAAGTTCGTATCGTATTTCAGAGTGACGTTTCAAGGTTCGATGAATTGCGTTTCGTGATACAGATTGACGCTGGATTACTGATTGATCCACACGTATCGTGCGTCAGAGTGACGATTCAAAGTATCCGAGGTGTACGTTACGGATTATTTGCGCTAGCCGTCGTCGCTTTGCGAACGATGATCCCACGATTTAACGAATTATAATCGAACGATTCTCGGCCTGATATAGTGCACCCAACCCTTCCTCCCCTCCTTAAGCTACTTTGGAGGATCATAGGCGGCAACGGGGAGCCCGTGTTTGTTTCCGGAGTTATTTCACCGGGGGCTTGTTTTATTGCAATCAGAGTGGCCCTGCTTAACGGGATTGGACTTATAATCCTTACCCGGTCTGCTCACTCTTGATATGGTCCAGTACGCACGCTTTGACGAACATCTATCGCGATGAGTGAGAATGGATTCGTCACGTACTAATGTGAAATTTCTTTAGTTATGTTTGTCAAGCACAACTTAGGATCACAACTCCGTCTACCTCAGTCGATGTCTCCGGTAGCTTCGGATGACTGGCCACAGAATCCGATGACAAACCACGGTCTTGGCAAAGGTAGCATTAGCAGTTTTTCACAGATATTGGTACCCGCATATGCGTATCTGTGTAAGGGTACCCTACAAATTTAGGAATCGTAGGTAGGGCCATATTTGCCTTGTATCTACCTTGTGTCTGGATGGCTTCAGACACAAGGTAGGTAGGGCCATGTTTAGTCAGTTTTTCCGCGGCGCAACACTACCCAAGTAGGGCCATGTTTGGTCGTGGTTTTTGGCCTTACTTACCCCTTACTTACCTTGTACCTACCCAATGTCTAACGCACCATACGTACGCACGTGAATGCATGAATCACTTAGACATTGGGTAGATACAAGGTAAGTATGGCCATGTTTATACATAAACAAGGTAAGTAGGGCCCTACCTATCATGTATCTGTACTCAAGTACAAGGTAAGTATGGCCATGTTTATACATAAACAAGGGTAAGTAGGGCCCTACCTATCATGTATCTATATCCAAGTACAAGGTAAGTATGGCCATGTTTATACATAAACAAGGGTAAGTTTGGCCTTACCTATCATGTGTTTATTCTCAAGTAATGATCAAACATGGCCATGTTTATACATAAACAAGGGTAAGTATGGCCTTACCTATCATGTGTTTATTCTCAAGTACTGATCAAACATGGCCATGTATATATCTACCGCATATCGAATACGATGTAAACATGGCCATATCTACCTAGATATTCGGTCTTTCAACGAATAACAAACACATATTAATGATATGCTTTAACACACACATATTGGATATGCTATGTATGCGTTGCATACTAAGTTTCAATATGTTGCATGCACAACATGTTGAAACTTAGTATGCATACCGCAAGTTGGGATGCACTATACTTCCTAGTTGATGCTTTCGTGCTTTGAAAAGTATGCATGTGATATGTGAAAATGCGACAAGGCAATAGCAATTGCTATTCGAAACTACTTTTTACTCGCTACGTAACTACATGCTCAATACGATAGGACACACGAATGCAAACAAGCATGGGTTCTAACGCACAAATGAATACATTATGCAATACAGTTAATACAAACCAATATCGCGTAAGTACTATATTTTCTAATCTACTCCCTAAATATTCACTACATTACTATTTCAAATCCTACTTGAAAACTATTTCGTAAAATACAAACAATAAGCCTATCTACAATCTACAACGCGAGTGTTGGCGTCGTTGATGAGCACGTGCCTTGCTCCTCATAAATTTTCAGCCATCCTATATCAAAGGACAAGGAACCAATCGTTAGTAAATCTGGAAAAAAAAACAAGCACGCAAACGAAAACAATTCAAAGACAAGGGGTCAAAGGAGAATAGAAGTCGAAGGCGATGGAGTCGTTCGTGGGTTGAATCGCGTTTTCGCCGGTCCAACTCACGAGTCAATCTGAAAAATAGCGCCAACGAAAAAGAGGTTAGTAACGAGGGAAAAAGGGGGAAAAAATAAGAAGAAAGTTAAGGAGAGTGAAAGTTTAGAGGGGGTGAGTTGGATTCGAACCAACCAAATCTAGTCCAAAGGACTAGCGGGAAAAATCTCCCGTTCACCCCATGTAAACGTTCAATACGCGCAGATCTAACTACATCTGCGCGTAAAAAACACTACGGCACCAGTACCTGCACGCAGGAGAAAATATGAAAAAGCAAGACTGAATTCAGAAGCAACGCATGGAAACAAAAGCAAAAGCGCAAGCAGAATTTTGCACAGTGCAGACAGGCACTGCACAGTACAGATGGTCAACGAGAATAGGAGGAATTTCGAACTCCAACGTTTACAAGTACCGTGACTGACAACTCGAACTGTGCACTGTACAAGTATGGTGACATGACATGACGATGACGTCTACTGTACGGTGACACGCGGTCACCTCTGCCATCGGCGCACCCATTGACACTAGTATTGCCATAGGTTAACGCTGGTTTTGGTGTGCCCGACTTGGGGGGGTGGGGGTGGTGGTGCAGGAGGAGTGCGGGGAGCGGAGGGTGACGGTCATGGAGTGCGCGGAGGCTACTTGTTAGGATTTGTAGATTGTCTCGATCATTGAGTTAGGAGTGATTGTCCTGGCGATCTTCAAGAACTAGTTCAGGTTGAGTTGATGCGTGTCTGTCTGATAGTGACTTTTGGGACATGGACTGCCCTTAATCGTTCGGTAGCCGGGGCCCGCCTTGGGGCTCCCGGGGTAAATTAATTTAAGTCACCTCTGCCATCGGCTATCGCAATGTCGCATGTCAACGTGCTATCAGATATCGAGCTATCGATGCCGTGTCTCTCACCCGATCGCGCGACGTTGTCTTTTGTGTCATCACTCGAGTAATGTGTAATCGCCTGGCATCTTCTGGGATAAGCTGAAGACTCTCGATTTTCGAACGCCGCGATCTGAACGGTCTGAACCTGTCCGCGAACGGTCGGCGATCTGAACCTGCGCGAGTGGCGATTCCGGGTCATGGGACCCATGTTTTTTCTGTTGCGCTTTCTTTTGTGCATATTTTTTCAAGGGTTTCCCACTTCTGGACCATTCCTGAATGGCCCATAGAATATTTGAGCAAGCCGTTTTCACCATCGTATTTTGCGAGCAAGCCCCTTTCTTTTGAGCTCAACTTGTTTTTTCACCAAAATGACCGATTTTTTTGGCACGCCCGCCCGCACCCTAAGGTATGGTCTAGACATGACCATGTTTGGGTCGTTTCCCCATTGGGTTTTGCATTTGGGGCATTGATTTGGGCTATGTGCGCCGCGGAAGATGTCTACCTTGTGTTCGCGTGAATGCTGTTCGAACCGGGCCATACCAGGGCAATTCTACTCGGGTACAAGGTAAACATCTTCCGCGGCGCAACACAAGGTGGTTTACCTTGTTTTACTGCCAACATTGCCCAAAAATGGCCAAGTTTGCCACGTGTTTTTAAACACAGATCAAACATGGTCCGTTTTATGTACGTCTTGCCCAATGGTGGCAGTAAAACAAGGCTAACAAGGCCGTGTTTCACCATCTCGGCTGTTGAAACTGCTTAGATAGGGCCATGTTTACACCATACTTATGATGGTACAGCAGGTTACGTACGTGGGCAAAAGCGGTTTGCAGGCACAATAGGCGATGACATCCCGCGCACAGAGATTGGCGCAAGGTGGGATTCCGGAGGAGGGACGGAGGGTCAATCCCGCGAAAAGAGCCACTGTTGCATATCGCTTGCCAAATTCTCCGGGTGAGGGCGATGGGTTGACGACGCCGCCGCGTGCGGACGATGCCTTCAAGAGGCAACGTGTCCTCGAATGGGATGCCAATCCCACGAATGGGTTTATAGATTTAGTTGAGGAACTCTTTTGGGATGGAATCATTCTGACGGAAGAATACGACAATCATCCGGCACGCGCCACCTTCACTGACATTGAACGCGACGGCATGACCGGGTAGGGCCCTACCTGCCTTGCTCACGCCGTTCCCGCAGCCGTACCGCGGCCGCGGTTGTGCCACCGAGTCGACCTCGTCGCCATCGTCGCTCGTGGCGTAAGTCGCGGGCTTGTAGTCCATCTCGCGTCCCGGCCCCTCAACCACGGAGAGCAAATTCATGCTCGGGGCCGGCTCGTCGGGCACCAATGCAACCCCCGTGCTCCCAATGAAATCATGAAGTGAGATAGATAAATCAGAGGCATACATAAATACCTAACGGGTGTTTCCCGTCTACTGGTGACGGTCACCCAGCCTACCATAGGAAGTGACATATGACAGTTTTGAGTGTCACAGTGTCAAATCCAACAAAAAGCGAAGATCGCCATGTATAACCGGATGAACTCCATAGTTGGCCCGGACAGCGTCACTGGCTGTTTCTTTTGCGATGACCCCGAGAACCCTGACACCGTGTTCGATACCAAAGAGCCATTCATGCTCGCAGATCAGATCGCGTCGCAAGTAGTAATTGTGAAGCATCCTTGCATGCAAACTGCGGTGGTTCTTGACCCTCGAGCAGATTTCTTCAAGCAGAATGTCCAGGATGAAAATCCTAGCGAGGACGAGCTTGCTACGTACTTAGGCCTGCAGTACGACATGACATTTGTGTAGTGTAAATAGATAGCATCAGTTTGTGTATATACATAAACAAGGGTAAGTATGGCCCTACCTATCATGTATCTATGCTCAGGTACTGATCGGAAAAGGCCATGTTTATACATAAACAAGGGTAAGTAGGGCCCTACCTATCATGTATCTATACTCAGGTACTAGTCAGGTAAGGCCATGTTTATACATAAACAAGGGTAAGTAGGGCCCTACCTATCATGTATCTATACTCAAGTACTAGTCAGGTAAGGCCATGCTTATACATAAACAAGGGTAAGTAGGGCCCTACCTATCATGTATCTATACTCAAGTACTAGTCTGGTATGGCCATGTTTATACATAAACAAGGGTAAGTAGGGCCCTACCTATCATGTATCTATACTCAAGTACAGGGTAAGTATGGCCATGTTTAGACATAAACAAGGGTAAGTAGGGCCCTACCTATCATGCATCAATACTCAAGTACTGAGGATCAGACATTGCCATGTACATCTTTGGAGACTGTCCATAGTAAGGACTAAATAAGCGTAATAGCCCAAAAAAAACAGATTCTGAAAATATTTTTTTTCCAATGTTTTCAAGTACAGCCCAGGTACAGCCCAGGTACAGGGTAGGTATTGCCCCCTACCTACCCCTTACCTACCCAATGCCCATACTTACCTAACTTTGAGGTGCTGTAACAGGAAGTGTAAAATGTTTTTTCAGTTAAATCTTTGGAGACTGTCCATAGTAAGGACTAAATAAGCGTAATAACCCAAAAAAAACAGATTCCAAAAATATTTTTTTCCAATGTTTTCAAGTACAGCCCAGGTACAGCCCCAAGTACAGGGCAGGTACCGAGTAGCACAACTTTGAGGCCTCAAAAAGTGAGGTTACCAAAGCCATTCCACCCAAAACTTCGCTCCGTATGTCTTACATCGACCCAAACCATCGATATCTACAATAAAAAACAAACTATCGGAAACTTCATTTCACCCGATTTGGGCCGGTTTTGCCATTTTACTGCCGACATTGCCCAAGTAGGGCCCTACTTGGCTCGAAACACAAGGCAAACACAAGGTTCTAAATTTGTAGGGGTATGATTTATACAAGGCTCACTACACCTTAGCAAGGAAGGATCAATTCCTGCTCCTGTCATATCAATTTGATGCAGGGTAAAAATATTAGGGATATAACCCTGCAGTTCTCGGGTTGCAGCCCATTGCACCGAAGGTGCATCGCAGTTCTTGGGATGCAGCCCTGATATATATATATGACCGATGGACGAAAACCTCTTGGGTATATGTTTCCACGGCCTGATTATTATTTGGTCGGCAATTATTGGCAAAAGTCATTGGCTATCAGCTTTTGACTCAGAAGCCACAATGTTATAGAAGCTGCGACCTATTGTGATCATATGCGGCAGTTATGCCTTCAGCATACGTAGACAATATGATTATGTGGAACTTATAATCCCACTTAAGTTGCATCATGATAAATTTATCCAGGTGTTAACAAGTGTTCAGGATTTGATAAGGGGTTGGCGCCCCACAAGCCAAAGGTCACTGTCTCATAAGGCTCGCCTCAAGTGTGCGGCTTTGAGGATTAGCGTCCTGGCGAGGCACAGTCATGATGCTTCCTAGTCCATAATGGAGCTGGAAATGAGAATGCTCAAGATATCCGAAGACAGGAAGGCTTTTGGTTGGCCAGAGTTGCTGTCTAGATGCTTAACCTCGATGGGGTTGCATTCGGATACAAACTGTGCAACCATGCATGTGACTTATGCATTGGTGTATGACTTTGGTGAATTGTCTCTTGTCATGAACCTGGAAGGAATGACGGGCAAATAGCTAGAGTGGCGGATTTACTCACTCGGCTTTGCTGTTATGGAATTCGATGCCTGATGGCACAACTGGCAATCTTTTTGCTCAGATGCTTTCCTTAAGACATTGGCAACAACTTGTGTGCCAGCTTCTCTAGATTTGGGGAGAAACCATGGATCAACAATTCATCAATCAAAACACATGTTATCAAGGCTGATTCAACGAGTCCTTTAACTCTTGAATTTTGACAATCAGCATCTCAGGCTGTTGACGTCAAAGTGATGGTCGTAAGCTTACAATATAGCTTATTCACATTTGAAAAACCATCGTTCTCCTATGTCAGTGCCCTTCATATAATATGATAGAGCCGGAGAAATATGCATCTATGATTTCTTTATAATGAACTTCATGTGTCAGTAAGTCAAATAAGACTTCATTTGATGCTTCAATCGGCATGATATACCGTGTCGTCAAACTTTATGACTGCTATGCACAGATGCTGGAACTTTTCATAAGATTTTTGATCTTCCTAGCAAAATTGCAATGATGTAAAATCAATTTGTAGCAGCTGTATGAGGATGAATGAATCTATACTCCTTCCTCCCCCTTTAAAAAGAGGTGTATCAAAAAAATTAGATGGTGATGGAGGATGTTAGTCAATCATTATGTTATGTGAAAAATGGTTTGATAGAGAATCAGACTGAGATTACTCATTGAATGCTTTAGAGGTAACAATGTCAATCTGAACATTGATTTACTCTACGTCATATTGGCAATATGCCTGACGTTTTTGAATGTGGCAAATGCCAGATGATGTCAAATGCAGTCGTTGGGTTGCAGCCCACATACTTTGTCAGTTCAGGGTCACTATAGTAATGATTGTCATGATGAACAAAGAAATCAGTGATGGTACCGAAGTTAACTTTGGTATCGAAGCTAATGGAGAGTCAATCAAGAAGTGTCCGAAATGACAACAACTTACTACGAGTTGTATTTTCGTAGTTGATGGATGGCTGACATGTCATTTCATTATGAATAGAACATGGCATTGCCTAGTGATATGTGTATATTCTTCAGCACATGATCACTTATCTCAATGGTGCCCATTTTATTTTTGGGCAAACACTATTCAGAGACTTGTTATGATAAAGAAGTATGAATGATGAATGTGTCATTTCAATCCGATAGAATTGTGACTTGTTTTATGACTATAAAATTTCTCTCACTTTCCAGAATGAGGATGAACTGCGCTTGGAAACCGTATGCAGATTGCGGGTTTTCCAAGACTTCGTGGCCTAATGGATGAGGCAACAAATTTCTAAACATTCCAGAATGAACTTTCAAAGAGTCTTCATTTCTTAATGAAGCATGCTTGTCTTATGTGCCAAAATGATATGAAATTACAAATATGGTGTCAATTTATATGTGGATGGTTTATACCATTGTATGCTTCCACAAATAAGTAGTGATGATAATAAAAACTTTGGACAATTGCAACTCGGTACAAACTTGAGTGCATTCAAGCCCACTTGTATGTTCAGAATCTGAATCTAATGTACTTTTCTAGCTAAAGCTACCATTGATTGTCCAACATCCACTGAGGACATTGTTTCCTACGTCTTTTGGCATCACGCTCAGCTTTTTTCTTATTCTGCAAGCGCCTTTTTGCTACTGATACATCCGGAACGTTGTACCAGCCACGAAACTTGCTGGAATCTACTAGCTCATCTTCTGAGCTTTCTTCATCCAAAAGCAACACTGGCTTCAACATGTATTGTTCTTCCATTGAGCACGAGTCACACAGGGAGGCAGCAGACCTGCGTGCAGCATGCGAAGAAAATAAACAGCAAGAAAGTCACCATGCAAAATTACCATCCACTGAAGGAGATGACTCCCATCATAGGGCGGTATTGGATGTTTTGATATGACACATGAAAAATATGAGTAATTCTTAGAGAATTTTGGGATAAACATCCTGGATTGGCTGTGCTTGATTGCTCTATGCTCAAGAATGACCGAAGAGATTGCTTGCCATCTTTCAGCCATATAGCGTGGAGGCTGCTTAACAACGGTTGGGTCATAAGCTGAATAGCTATGTCAGCTATGTCGGAAGCGGAATAGCCATGATTGCACAGACTCTGTCTTTCATGATGAATAGACCTCTGAGAAATGGTGTCTGAAAAATCAATACTTTTGATAACAACTCAACCTTTTGGTATGATGAAGAGCTGAGGATCTTTGTTGCATTATAATTGTTTAATGTGCACTACTGAAATCTATGCCTCGTGATATATAATCTCACAGAATAGGCATTGCTCAATGGCGATATGATCAGATATGTAATGATCAATGAAGACAAGATGGTTGGTATGGCTCATTCAGTAGGCATAATTACCTCAAAGAGATGCCAATACACGGATACATATCAAGACATAAGGGCAATAGGGCAATAGGCTTATTGTATAGCCTTCAAGGCAGCTAGCATTTATGCTGCATTAGTTAGCTCAGTGGCTTTGACCTTTCTAGGTGTTGTACTAAGGCCGTAGCCTGCATATTGCATTGAGTACTCTTGACACCTTTAATGATACAATCAGATGATATGTATGAAATATCAAGAATGGTTGCCCTTTTCAATGATCATCGGTGGCAGAGGCCATAGTGCTTGCACCGTGTCAATATACAATTCTTGTTTGGATACATGCTAGACTGGATGCATACAATGTCTAGGTCTTCAAAATCAAGCTCATGTGTATGTCATGGCTGATGACTTTAGAAATGTTTGATACATATATGTGTCAACTTCATGGAGTTCTGCATGGTTTGACTATATATAGTCAGGCTTACCAAAACAAAAACAATGATGCAACTTGTATTTGTTTTATTATTTGTCTTTATTATTTATTTGGTTTTTAGTTGTATTTCTAGCTTATCATCTTCCCCCCTCAAGGAAGTGTATTGCTAGGCGGTTGTCAAGCGCCGTTCAAATACAACAGAGGTCCGACCTCTATGTGATGACGTGGAAGCTTTCTATGAAGCTGGATAGCAGTTCTCGGGTTGCAGCCCATTGCACCGAAGGTGCATTGCAGTTATTGGGATGCAGCCCGAATCCACGTCATCAGCGTGGGTTATATAGTGCCCAAGCATGTGCTGCATATATACAACACTACCCTCCAGCGGCGAAGTAGTTTGCTATTACCATTATCGTATGCTGTGGGATATCAATATATAATCAGAGAGCATGGTAATATGTGTACCATGTTTGTTAATATTGGAGAGACTGTGTCTTCTTTAAAATCCTTATGACTATATGTATAATGGTGCTATACTGATGTCAACACCTTCTCTCTGAGTGATTTATTGATTTCAGATGTGATGTCGTGGCATAAAATATGTCCACGTCATTGGCACGAGTCATGTTGTGTCCATGCATACACGATCTTAGCGCAGGTCACAATACAGTGCCCGAGCATACGCGATTTTAGCGTAGGTCACATTGTGCCTCTATTTATTACATCTGAGAATATCTGTTACTCATCTTTGTGAGTCTAGACAGCATTGTGCTGATTGCAATGCTTTCTCTGGTGACTTATATATCACAGATTATACCAAATGTGGTGATCAGTCCAGTGCAATATTTTGTCACCGGAATGTACAGGGATTGTAAATGATTGCAATCCAGCCGGACGAACAATCTCAACAGCTTATTCTGTATTAATGAATTCATCGGAGTTATACTCATTTCGACGATTCGAAACCCATGTCATTTGTAGTAATGACAACTCACATGGATATATAGGGTTTTTATCAGAATGCTTTTATGTGATGTCAACATATTATGAACGATTCACTTGCATCTTAGGACAAAGGAGTTACGCTTGGAAGGTCTTGCATGGTAGTCACCAACAGTTATCAGCTGTTTTTCGGGTGTCAGATTCTGCCTTCAGCACTGGGACTATATCAACCAGTCTTACAGCGATGCACTTGTCCTTCCCACTCTTATGTACGGCTATAGTGCCAAGTGTATCAGGTGGGATATATACATATATATACATTATATAACTATCATCTTCCGATCCAGGAAATGCAATTAAGAATGGTATCAGGTTATATGTTATGTATATAGTTCAGCATTCCAAACTTACTCGAGAATGTAAATGCTGAGCAAAAGTCAACTTATACTCATTGGAATATAGTTTCCCATCCGAGTTTACACTTTATTAGTGATGGTGGATTTAACGTTGTACAGATTTCAACGTTACTCTTGGATGCAGTGATTTTATCAAAAGCAATCCATCAGAAATCACCAGATTGGAATATAAAATGGATATGTGTGTAATCCTATCCACCTTCTTCCCCCCTTGAGGAAGTGTGAACACATAGGCAGTCTGTTGTTTATATATAGCTTACAGCTTATAGCTTATAGCTTATAGCTTGCAATCCTTGTAGGAAGCAGCTTATACAGTTTTAGGGTTGTTGCCCAACAGTTCTTGGGTTGTTGCCCGCAATATTATCATGTGTGTGTTGATTACAGCATGATATATTTATGCCAAACACGAAGTTTATCGAATATTTAGTGGCATTTTAGGGCATGTTACGTTACAGTGGCCCATATTCCCAATAATGTGATTAGGGTGTTACATGGTATCAGTAACCCTAAAATAGGTAAAAATAAAGCAGTATAAATATTTTGCAAACATTTTTAAGCAAAACTGCATTTAATACCACACTGAATGTTACGTGGTTTCCAATAGGTGTGTTACACCTCTGAAACACACATTCAATATTTAGGGTGTTACAGGGTGTTACACATGCTGCATAAATCAGGGATTGTTTATTGATAGCTAAATATTCATATTAGCAAAAAAATCAATCCGAAATTTTCATTTTTAAATCATGCGTACAACATTTTGACGCATTTCGTTACAGCCAATATGTATACCCCTACATATTCCACACCTGCTATCTAGGGTGTTACACGAGATATGACTATTGTCATTATGATTTTCTCATACCTCAATAGGTATAAAATCATATTATCAAATAAAATAGGGTCCGATTTTCAATTTTCAAATCTATCGCAAACGGATTTTACCTATTTTGGCCGTTTTTCGGCTTGATATATATATATACATATCTCTGTGTGTGTGTGGACTGCAAAGTACAGAAGCACTGCATATTACTTCACCTTTGCACATGACAAATTTCATGGCATAAAAGTGAATTATTCTGCATATCAACATCTGAGGTTGATCATATTTGTGGGTTTTACTGATTGAAACCCATGGAAGTAAATGTACTTCCTGATGATATTTAGATTTACCAACTAAAAGCGGATTATCCACTTAAGTGATAATTTATCAATCTATGATATGTTTTGAGCATATGACTGTGTTCTAAGATATATTAAAATGATATCTCTTATTTTAAACATATCATTGCTTGATTATATAATCAAAGCGGTTTGACACAACACATATATATGTGTGTGCTTGTCCACAACAACTTCTATCAGATGTCAATATAGTTACTGCTCTGAAAGAGTTACATGCATTTTGGACTGATCAGTTCTGTATCAGTTGTCATAATGCAATGTACTTGTTGTTGTTGCTCCAGCGATGATATGTGAGACGAATGGACTGTGCCCAACAGTTACCAGCTGTTGTATGGGCACAGTATATTGCCTTCGGGTCTGGAGATATCTCCATCCAGCCCTTCAGCAGGTTGTTTGATCCTGTCCCTTATGTATCGCCATCGCTTGACATCCAACACGCACATGTGTTTGTTGGATGGTATCTATGTATCATATGTTGATATAATACTTGAGCATATACACTTAGTGAGTCAGTGTATATTGTCAACATACATAATGATGTCAGTGACTTATGTATTGTATAGGTACTTACTGATTTAGTACACTATACCTATGTATTATATAGGTACTTGCTGATTTAGTACACTAGCAAATTGATTTATCATATAAGATGATCTGTATACCATTGGACAGCATGTAGCTAACATGATATATATCAATTTGATTAGTGTTTGTAATCCTGCATATCTCATCGTGAATGACGAGTTGCTTGGTATATTTCACACATGGCTCTGGTGAGCAATCCTTTCAGTGATCCACAATAGAACGATATGTGGTCCGAAGAGTATCTCGACTCCACCGGGACATAACGAGCTAATTATTGTGTTAAGACCACTGAATAGGCACCTTACACCATATGGGTTCGAATATAATTAACATGCACAGCAGGTATGTTTTTGTGCATGTCTGATGCATTGTGATATGATGCCATATATTCCAGCTGCTACCGTGATCAAGCTGGTTTATACATAACATCTGCTAACATGATGCATGCACAACTTACAATATTGAAGTCATTCAGTATAGAACGTGCATATACTCAGATGCTGCATGTTAATGTGTGTTGCATGTTAGTGTGTGCTGCATGTAGCTACTCACACAGCATATAGTATACACTCATGATTGCAAGCTTGTATGTGAATCTGATAGTGAATGAGCATCATCTTTTATGTGCAGATATTGTAACATGCTGCATTTATGTATACCATCATCGCGCGTCATCTGTTATGATGCGTCTAGCAGGTGTATACATATACTGTCAAGCAAAATAATCATGCGCACGTCGACAAGTGATTTTTGCGACCATTTGAAATGATGATTTTTCGATGACGAGATCAGTATACGCATCAAAAACTGCAAACTGCGATTTATTGCGACTTTGATGAATCGCTGATGTGCGCGCTGTGAATAGTGATGATATCTCGTCGCAGAGATGTACGGCATGTGATACGAATGCCATTTTGTATACGAAACATACACTGATGACGAATTGTGCATATGCGCGTCAGTTTGTCGAATCTCGAACAATTTTGCGAATGATGTCAGCGCATATGAGCGATCGGCATGTTGTATGCACACCTTCTCGCGTTGTTATCTCTGACGGCGTGTATGTGAACAAATGCGATTGCGACGATGTCCCCTCGCGCACTGATTTCGCTGTTTATTCCGCAGCGGTCGATATTATGCGAGATATGTTGATATATGTGCGACTGCAACGCCTGTTTGAAATATGCGATCCGCAACCTGCGCACACAAAATTCGATATCTCTACTACTGCACTCACACTTTATGCGTCCTCAGTTCGTCGCCTTGACGAGTCGGAGAATACCATTCTGTTAGGGCTAGATAAGCGAGCCCTCAGTATATTGATATAAAGCGCTGTGTTATGGGACGGTAACACACGCGTAAGTAATGAGCGGGGATGATTGCAGGTTTCTCTGAGAAGATACTGCTGAAGCACAACGCTTCCTCATCTATACCATACGTCTCCCATCATCATAGATGGTACCGCCATTGGGTTGTGAACCCGAGACGTTGGTTGAACGACCAGTATCGTCAGAACGAATAATATGTTCGCTCCATAATACTGCGTATGCGTGTTCCGCACATACTTAAAGCAAAGATGGTTCTTGTTTGTTTCTTCAAGATGTATCTTGCTTTGCCATCTTCGAGTTCGACGTACGAACTCTCGATGACAGGTGTCATTCAAGTCTTTCCTTGAATGATGACAGATGACGTGACTTATCATCTGACGACATGTACAGTCATAGTCGACCGTACTGACGACTGTCATTATAATATATGACATGACTCGACATGACATGACATGGTATGACATGTCTGACAGGTATGACACGTATGACATGTATGACACATATGTCATCGGTCATGACCCTGACACCCAGTGTTAAGGTCGAAATAACATGACGTTATAACGTGCACCCCCTTTTGACGTTATAACGTACGTTATAACGGGGGGGGGGGTCGCGTTTTGTCGTGCCTGCACGTTGGGACAAAGGTGCCAGACCGCTTGTCAAAAGCCACCTCCGGAGAGGCGGAATGAGCAAGCGGCTGCACTCCAGGTCGGTGGAAATTGCGCGGAGTGTGCTTCCCAGGAGGCGGCTTGGGGCCACCCCTCTTAAGGGAATCCACATCCCGCTGCAACTTGACCAACTGAGCACTGAGCCGATCAATGGCCGAAGCCAGGCCAGTGTCAGTGGTGCAAGATGCTACAGACATGGGGCGCCCTGCAGTGCGCTTGCCCGAGAGCCGCCCGCAGCGGTACTGCTCGCGCACGCGTGCCTGCAGGGTGAGCAGACTTACAGCCGCACGCTGGTCAGCTCGAGCAAACGAGTCAACCAGCGTGGCGTAAGCCGGCCCAGACAGAGCAGAGAGGAATTGCCTTTTAACAGCGTCTTCGGGCAGCGTCGTCAGACGCTGTGCATCCCGAAGACAACTGTTAAAAAAGCGAATCCCTGCATCAGGGTCACACTCGTCAGAGATCCTCACTTCAAGCAGCTCAGTCAAAGCACTACTACTAGCCCACTACTACTACATGGGCTAGCGTTGCGAACGTAGCGTAGCGGCGGTCTCGCTAAGGAGCCCTTCGGGGGTCCCTTCGGGGGTCCCATCTTCGGCTCCGTCGTCGCCGCTACTATCAGAATCGGACGTGTCGCTATTCTGGGTTGCGGTTATGTCAAGGGTCTGCGGGCCCTGGCTGGCTGGCGAGCCCAGCCCAGCGGGGTTCCCTTCTTCGGCTCCGTCGTCGCTGTCACTATCAGAACCGGATGCGTCGTCGCCGCTCCCACCAGAATCGGACGCATCGTCGCTGCCACTTGTGGAATGTTCGATACCTGAGGGGCAGATACTTTTGACTTATCAGTTGCTTTTATACGTCACCGTCGCCATTCGACTACCACATCGCGTCCATGTCCAAACAGCCCAGATGGTCGGTGTGAATACGCCGTATCCGAGAATCCGTTTACCAAATTTAGCCGAATCATGCCACGCGTGCACGATAACAACAGCACCGTCACCTTTACCGATAAGACCGACAACGTACAATTTCGCCTCGACGCAATCAAAACGAGCACGCCCGAAATCTACAAACTCCTAAAGGTGGTCGATCGCGATAGCTCGAAAACAATCGATCAAAGAGAGCTCGTCACATTCGCGTTGGGTGCTCTCGACAAACTCGTAAAGAGCGGATACTTGTATTCCGCTTTCAAGTCCGCTTCGAAATAACCCGATCAAAACCCCGCAGAGCTGATTTATAATGCAATGCAAACCTATCCGGTGAATGCCGGCGAGAGCGAAGTGCAGCAACCTTATTGCGAGAATTTCCAAAACCGATTAAGCAATTCAGAAACAATTAATAAATATCACAATTCTGGGTCGTAAAACTTAGTAAATTAACGAATACAAATCTCAGACGACCCTTAAATTCCATATTTCACAGCGAACTTGGCGTTTCGTATGTCGCAAATCGGCATATGACCGATCTCGAATCCGACATACGTTTGCCGCAGAATGTATTTGTGATACCAGAACATCCAGTACCGGGGGCAGCACGGTGACCAGCCGAAATATCGCGCTCTCAGCTGAAAAAAATGCGCCACATGAGCGGGCGCGCGCGCCCACTGTTTGTACTCAATCACGTGCTGCGTGCGGGGCACGGTCTGCCTGACGAAGCTTACGTAGGTGCCGTACTCGGAAAACCCGACTGTCAACGCGCTCGCCGAGTTTCCGGCGTTGTTCACGATGTTGGTGATCCAGGAGTTTGCATCATCGGTGCCCTCGATGCTCAGGGCGTCCAGTAACTCGTTCATCAGGTGCTTGCTGACGACCGCGTGGTGCGTGGTAAAGCTACCACCGTACTTGTCCATTTCGAGTCCCCTGCCCATCAAACGGCGGTACGTGGCGTCGTACGCTTCGATGTTGTGACCGCCGGAGTGCACGGCCACTCGGGCGCCGTAAAACAGTTTTATACGGTTGACGATGACCATATCCGAATCCCATAATAGAAAATGGTCACTCAGATGCGGCCAGTGCCTCGCGACGGCCATTTTAAGAAATTGCTGGTAGTACCATCCGATCCGAGCCGCGAGCGGATTTTTATCATCGGTTAGAAAACGGCCGTGCCTCGTATGAAAGTAATCGGTGAGTACTGCGAGGGACATGTTGGAAATGACGCTATCCTCGGGGTAGCAGCGCACCCTGTCGTGCATCGCTTTGAAATGCTCGCAGCTCTCGTTGTGCTTACTGATGACGTACAGCGCGGGTGGATCGATGTAAAAAAGGATGCTCTGAATAACCGTTTGAGTGACGCAGGTGGGCTTTAGAGCGACGATGACAACATCGATCCGATTGCTCGATACGTCTTTTGCGTGCGGCGTTATCCATCACAGCGTCACTCTATCCGATACACAGAGACGTTGGCCTATTCCTGAGATCGAGTTATTTGCCATTGTGGAGGGCTTCCGATTCTTTCGCCACATCTTGTTGGGAGCTCCTGAGACCATAGTACGCTCAGATCACCAGCCTCTGGTTTATTTCCAGACCAAATCCACACTAAGCCCCAAACAGGCACGGTGGTTGGATGAGCTCTCCGAGTACAACTTCCGTATAGAGCATATTGCTGGCGAAAAGAACAAGGTTGCAGATGCACTCACTCGCATTTCTACACTCCTAGAACTCATTGATTGTCTGAAACATAGAGGCATCATTGAGGTTCCAGACATCGACATACCGTCTGCAGATTCTTCATTCATTGCTCTTATATCCTCTTCATCAGCTCACCAGCTTCACGACATCATTATATCCGAATATGATCGTGATACATTTGCACAGACTATCTTGGCTAAGCTGACATCATCGACTTCATCTCAGTCAGTCAGCAGCTACAGCTTCGAGCTTGTTCAGGGATTGATCTATCGTAAGACCATATATGGCAGACAGCTGTACATACCACCAACAGCTAAAGTTCCTACAGATGACGGTGAGATCACACAGCTTCGCCACATTCTCTTTCACGAGTGCCACTCAGCCACTATTTCTGGTCATGTAGGCAAAAATCGCATGCTTCATCTTCTGCGTAGCCGGTATTATTGGCCAGAAATGACAACGGCAGCTATCAAGTACATTCGGGAGTGTCCCGTTTGTCAGCGCCAGAAAACGAGGCGACACAAGCCTTATGGTCAGGCACATATACGATATTCCGTGCCTAAGACAAAATGGCTAGATGTATCTCTTGAGTGGATCACTGACCTGCCTATCACCACTAATGGACACGACAGTATATTTGTGGTAATGTGCCAATTCTCTCATCGTTGTCATCTCATTCCTTTCAGCATGACCTGGACAGCTCAGCATACTGCTTCTATCTATATGCAGCATATCTTCAAGCTCCATGGTCTTCCGAGGAACATCATCTCAGATCGGGACCCCAGATTCACCTCTACATTCTGGCAGACACTGTGGAAGTCTACTGGTACGAGATTGTCCATGACATCTTCACACCATCCACAGTCGAATGCTGCCAATGAGAGGAGCCATGCCTTCATTGAGGATATCCTCAGGTAATTTTCAAATTGTTGATTCATGATTCGATTTCACCATCCTCTTGTTTATGAACTGATTAGATGGTATTTTTTCATCCACAGGTGTTGTTGCAATGATACTTCAGCCAATTCATGGGAGGACAAGTTGCCTCTGGTGGAGTTTGCAATTAACAACACAGTTTCTGCATCTACTGGTTATTCACCATTTTATCTCGACTCGATGGCGCAGCCACTTTCGCCTCACGATCTGGTAATCACTATTCCGCCAGAAGCTCCTGTGCCAATCAGTCATATATATAAGGCCGAGAATCGTGCGATTATAAATCGTTAAATCGTGGGATCATCGTTCGCTAAAGCGACGACGGCTAGCGCAAATAATCCGTAACGTACGCCTCGGATGCTTTGAATCGTCTAGTACATACACGATAACGTATGGATCAATCAGTAATCCAGCGTCAATCTGTATCACGAAAACGCTCTTCATTGAACCTTCAAACGTCACTCTGAAATACGATACGATTTGCAGAAAGGTGGGCTACATCCTAAGAACTGTAAGGTGAGGGACTAAAGTGGACTCAGTTCCCCCCAATAACCTAAAAACACCATGAGGGACGCCTCATCAAATCGGTGTAAGAAGACTGGTACCAGCAAAGAAGAAACAACAACAAAGACATCATAGACATATACAAAGGTATGCCATTGTGAGGTCACAACTCTTTTAAGAGGGGAGATCTGTCAGGATCATGACCGATGACATATGTGTCATACATGTCATACGTGTCATACCTGTCAGACATGTCATACCATGTCATGTCATGTCATGTCATGCCGTGTCATATGTTAATATGACAGTCAACAGTACGATCGATCACGACTGTACACGTCGAGTCGCGTCATACATTATGACAGTCGTCATTACAGTCGACGATGACTGTACAGGTCGCCAGATGATATGTCACATCATCTGTAATTATTCAAGGAAATACTTGAATGACATTGTCATCGAGAGTTCGTACCCCGAACTCGAAGATGACAAAGCAAAGATACATCTTGTCGATTCTTCAAGAACCATCTTTCGCTTTAGCATGCGCGGAACATGCATGCGCAGCATGAACGAACTAGTCGTTTATACAATGCTGGTCGTTCAACCTACGTCTCGGGTTCACAACCCAATGGCGGTACCATCTAAGATGATGGGAGACGTAGGTACTTAAGTGAGGAAGCGTTGTGCTTCAGCAGCTCTGGACTCAGAGACTGCACTCACAACCCGCTATATTGTTCACTTGTGTATGCTGTTCAACTGCACAGTGATTATTGATAATATTGAATATTATAACAGGGCTCGCATAGCTCAGCCCTTAAGAGTTTGGGAGTTTCGGGAGTTGGGGAGTTTTACCTCCACCACCACCTTCACCACCACCGCCACCGCCACCGCCTGAAAAAAAAACACGCCCGTTGGGCGTATGAGTAAATTAATTTCCCCGGGCCTGCTCTGGGCCGGTCCCGTATGGATATACAGTAAATATGCTCCCCTGCGGTAGTCTTGGCAACCCGCACCGTTATACGCTTGGTGCTGACCATTCGATATCGTGGGCGATTCACGGGCGCCGCGTCTGCCGCTGCGCGTGCACGCGAGCGCGCTCGTGGTTTCAGGTTTCTGGTTCCTGGTTTCCGGTTTCTGTTTTTTCGGTTTCCGGTTTCTGGTTTTTCGGTTTTCGATTTCCGATTTCTAGTTTCTGTCGTTTCCGGTTTCTGGTTTTTCGGTTTCCAGTTTTCGATTTCCGATTTCTGGTTTCTGATTTCTGTCGTTTGGGACTTCTGGTTTCTGGGTCCTGTCACAGCACGAGTCCACGATTTTCGGTACGTCAGCAAGTATTTATTAACTGTCAAACATTTGGCGGCAGCGGCTTGCAACTCGATATTGTCAACTGTGTGAAACCTCGAAAATTTGGTAGCCAAAGGCGCCCAACACGAACTAAACAAAAATTGTAATTAACGCTGGTCGGCGTTCCGTTGTCCAGCGCGCTTTGTTGTAATAAACGGTCCAAGACCGTACGCCATGGTGAGTAACCTTCTCAACTATGTTGCGCGGTTGCTTCCGCCAGATTGCACGCAGCAAACTAGGCGTGCGCAGTTGTGAGGCTGAAAGGACCCAACCACAGAGCACGCATAAACGTCTTTTTTACGCTTTTTATTAGCTTCAGGCATTCGTATATTTGCTGTCTGTTGTGCCCTTACCACGAGGGGCGTCGGCAGGATAAACGTGCACACGGCAGCCCCGCTACCGAACCAGCGCCTAAGAAGAGCCGACCCACCGAGGTGTTAACGCCACGCACGTAATTTGTTTTTCTTTTTGCAAACACGCTACGTATTTTTACTGTTACCTACGCGATGAATACATGTGTTGGTGAAAGGTGCCAAGCTCCTGGTTGTACTGTTTTCCTGCATATTGAAGTATGCAATAGGTGCCGGAACCTTTCCGTTAGGATGTCTTAAGAGCGTATGGCAGCTACTTGTTATCATTGTGTCAGTAAAATAAATTGAACAATATTAAATGATTTTAGCTTTGTATATACAGGAAGATGAGAACAACATACAGGAGTTCAAGAAGTTTGCGAAGCCCGAGTCCCCTGTGGAGCCTGAGAGTGAACCAGAACCCATTACCGAAGACGAGTGTGATGAGCAGGTGATCAGCTGCATGCTGTACCATGCCAAGTATCAGGTCTGGGCAAAGAAACTGTCACCGCAGTTCCAAAGAACGACCAGGTTGCAGCCTGCTGTGGTCTTCCAAGACTTTCAAGAAGATCCTGATTACCAAGAGCGTCTGAAACCTACGGTCGTGGCAGGCGTCCATGCGATGGCGCGCGCGCTCGTTCATATCGTGTAGGCCGTCGTAGTAGTGCGCGTAGCTGGTGATGGGTGTCGGACCTAGTGCTCCAGGTTAATCATATACCTTACTCAAAACATTTTGTATACCATTGCATGTATTAGCACCATCATCCACATTCGAATATGATTAACCGTACGGTCGAAGCTTGACAATCGTATACGATTGTCACACGTGAGAGAGAGCCGAACTTAGCGCTGAGATCGTGTATCCTATTGCGTGTATCCTATTGCACTCGATAACTTGTGTGCTTCCGTATGTTCTATGTCGAGGCACTTAGGGGGCCTAAGTTGTGTCTTGTGTGTAAGTTACGGCACATAACTACCGCAGATAAGTAATAAGAAATGTCGACATTATAGGGTTTATTGTACGATTATGTCCCGGTTGTACGGTAATGCTATTTCTACATAATGCATTACGCATTAACCCCCCCCCCCCCATATACCGATAATGAGTGCCACCCAATATGTCGCGTGTGAGCAGCCCACCCGCACCGGTAATAAGTGCGCTGGCTCTCTGCGTAATAAGTGTGTTGTAAAAGCCCGGCGGTACTATCCACTACAAACCAAAACCACTACTTTGCAAGGTGAGTATGACGTCGGTTTACAATTTCAAGTTTTACAGTTTATAAAATTTGCTAAGTGTCAGTTTGTGGTGCAACTCTTGCACATACATGTGTACAATACAACACTGTTATATCTAACTGACGACGTGAATAGACAGAAGTGTCCACCTACCCTATATTCACGACATGCACCGTACGTTCAGTCACTGCGTCTCCCGCGCGTATGGCACCTCGTCTTTATAGTCCGACATGCTTGAAACGCTCGACGTAGTTTGTTGTAAAGGGCTCACCGTCTTGAATGTTCGTTTTTTTATCACAGCTATTCGGGGCGTGACATACGTGAAAACAAAGCGTGCGAAAATAAGACTCCGAAGTCGCTTTCCTTCGCACGATCTTTTGCGAATGATTATTTATACATATAAACATAAGTATATATACGTGTGCGTGTGCGTAAACGGGCTATAGCGTTTCATGAAAATCGTAATTAGAACTTTGGGGGTACCGCGGGCACTGTTCGAAAATACATGTCGTAAGCTGTTATGTCGCTGCGCACCGACCTTCCATCGGGGAGGCACAGGGCGGACCAAAGCCCGGACGATAGAACGCGGCGGGCCTGCTGGACGATTCGCACGCGCGTCCAAAGTTCACGTCGAGCTGCCGCGCGCAACTTGAAATCGCGCAGCGGTACGGCGTTACCTGCTCCCGCGGCCCACGGTACGAACCGCTGATTTTACGAAGCTGCGATCTGGCGCGCGGCGCCTTGTTCCAAAACGGCGTGCGCGCACGCCGCCATGGGCCCGTGCGCCACCAATTTAATGCCAGCGGTTTCTGATTTGGCGTTTCTTTCTAGGGTGACGTCCGCCATGTGTATCTCGCGCAACGACGACACGCACGTCTCCGCGCGCAGCATCTGCGCCACCCCGCTTATCTCCACCCGCGTGGCGATCCGCCAAGACGATCCGCGCCCGTTTTGACGCACTGAAAACTCGGTTTTTTCTTCACGAAGCGTCGGATAGAGTACGGCGAGCGTGTAGGACGCGTTCGGCGACAGCACAAAAATTTGCGCGTTGGACGCCGCGCTGCATGATACGTTCGACGCGCTAGCGTTGAGCGCGTGCCACAACGCTACCTTGGCGAATTTGATACCTCTGTCCTCAGCGTCCATCGCGGCGCAATATTTTAGCGCGCGCCGTAACACTCGGGGATGATACAGATCGCTGGCGTACGTTACCAACAAACACGAAAATGTCATACTGAACAGCATCAGCTGCAATCCGGTACACCTACGCCCGTTGCGGGCTTGAAAAGGTGCGTACGCTTCGAGATCTACGTGCTCGCCATCGGTGGCTGCCGTTTCCACGGTGCGCCGGTAACGCAGAAACATCTAAGTGGCGGGGACAGGTATTTTTTGAGGTGACACGCGTGCACGGCATACGCAAGAGCGGCGCCATTTTATTTTTTGGACGCCCTGTACAGTCGTGCGCGCTCCGCGGCTAACTTGCAATGTGCGAAATGACTCGACACGCGGTCGTGCACATTCTATATGCTGGACACCCGCAACTGGTCGCGATCGATCATGATCGGCGACGCGCCGTACAGCACTCGCGCGACCTCGCGCATGACGCGGAGGGACCTGAAACACAGTAGCGGCGTTCGTCTGATCCGCGAGGTCGGCCTGTCGCAGAGCCAATCGCGCATGATACACGCGACGAGCGCTAGAAGTAGATCGTCGCTCGCCGTGGGTAATTTGAACCGGGTTGCGATGGCGCGGATCGCCTGGCGTTTACGCGCCGTCACCTCAGTCCACGGCAATCGCTCGCACACGTGCTGACCGCCGATATCCACATTATCGACGCGGCGCAGGTAATAGCGAAGGTCCGCCTCGATGGGGGGCTCACGCACGTTCAGAATTTTGCTGAAGTCCTCCATTTTGAAGAGGTCGGCGTAGACCCCGAGCGCGCGTTGCAGCTCCATGTCGGTCGATACAGGCTCGAGGCGCTGCTGGGCCGCAGCACCACGTACAACCAGCATTACGCGCGGTTTGGCGTCTTTGTGAGCGCACACAAACTCGTCGGACGTGCGCTTCATGTTGCGCATGCACATGCACGCGATCAACTTGCGTGCCACGTTGTTCTCGATGCACATGGCGTGCACGAACCTGACGAAGGCGCTCATGACGTGTTTATCGACATTGCGGGGCGCGGCGGTGGTTTGAACCCGCGTGCGATCGAACCTGGCCAGCCGTTTGCCATCCTGGTGCACAACCACCGTGCCGAAAATTACGTCGGTCTCGTTACGCGTCAGGCTTATCTCGACGGTCCCCGTCGAGTCACTTACGCGCGCCACGTCAATGTCGTTTAAACAGATCACACGAAGCGCTTCGGTGACGCATTTTGATGTGGGTTCGGGGAACTCGTAAGTGCGAACCAGCATGGCGGACCTTGGTGGAGATGCCCTTAAGTGTTTACCACGCGCTTGCCGCCGGAGTTGCTTAGCGAGTTTTTTTTTCTTCTGAAAAGTCGTAACGCGATGGTGGATGCTGGGTATAAATATGAGTGAGCCTACGGTATCGCAGCGATCAAAAAAATGACGTCGCCTGATAGCTGTCGCGAGTTGATAAAACGTTACTACAAAATGAACGCGTTCGAACGCACGTTTGTGGTGAACGCGTTGCAGATGGCGGTGCGAAACGTCACGTACGAGGACGTGCAAGCGTGTCAGCCCCACATCGGTGACGAGAACTACCGCGATCTACTGCAACTGACGATACCACGCGTGCCAGCGCCCGGCGATCCCGCGAGTTGTGCGGAGCCAAAAGCTCAATCGGTGGCGCCCCGTTACGAACAGCGCGGCGCGACAGCGTTAGCTGCATCGACCGAGCCCGACGTCGGTAAGGCGGAAACCGAAATGCCGGCCGAGCATCGCGGGATACCCTCGCAATTTTACGGGATACTTGCGTGACCCGACACACACGCGCGAGCTGCGGGTGGTTTCGTGCAGTATTTGGATGTCGTTCGCTCGTTTCATCACGGTGCATGGCACGATGGAGACGCTGCAGCGTAACAACGTGGGCTTTCTGGCCTACGGGTCGGGCTACTTTCTGGAGGATGGCACGGAATTGGACAACGTGCTCGATCACAACACCGGAATCGCCGCATTATCCACGATAGCAAACAGTTACTGGAACCCCGCGCCCGTGTTCAGCTTCGTGGCCACGGACTATTCAGTCATGTCCGCGTTCTGGTTCAAAAACAACCTGAACACGATGTCACGCAATCTGGCGTGCAACAGCCCCTCACCGGTTCTGGGCGCTTGGTACGTGCCACAAATAACACAAATTTTACGCGGACCTTCGACGGTCTGCATCGGTAGCCCGTCACTGGATTTACCGGGCACGGCCTCAAAAGGTGTTGCGCAATCTCAATCTTCCGCTGACCTGAAAGGTCTGGACGGTTGCGACATATCCAAACCTTACGCCTCAAACGGCCCATCCAAATGTATGGATGCGCATGGGAACGATTGCCGTTGCCTTTCAGGGCACCAGTACCAACCAGAAATTCGTTCTGTAAATCCGCTATCATATCGTTATTCAGCTGATTGTTACGTACCAACCAACTTCACGTTTCGGTTTGTGGAGAAAACCACAGAAATTAACGGCAGTGGGCGGATCTATGGCAGCTACTGCAACTTGTACACATCCAGGGCTGACGCACCCATACTCTTGAACGCCGAAAACGTTGTGTACGGTATGGCTGGGTTCTACAGCGAATTTCCTGAAATGTTGCGAACGGACGCGAACGGCTACATGATAGGCATAGACCAAACGTACAGTTTCTATTCGTGCGTCGAGAAGTATCAAGGCAGTGGCTATAATAAGTTTTATTGCACACAGTTCTTACCGGTGGACGGTTGGAACACCTGCACGGACCAGTTGGGGCAAGGTGAATATATGTCTTCCATATACAAAACCGCGTACAACGGTAGCGATCCGGCGATCGACACGCCTAAAAACCACCAGGGCGTATCTTCGGAACAGTACTGCTCCACACAGTCCGGTGCGACGTGCCAGTCGAATGTCGGCATGGAGAATGCGTGGTACACGGTGCCTAAAATATTTTCCTCTTTGTTATTATGGCGCACCGGCAAATCGCAAACCCAGATATATTTGGGTGCGATATGGACGAAAGACGCGCCACCGTGGTGTTTGGGTTGCGCGCTTTTGATGGGTGCGAACGGGAGTAAAACCACGTACACTATCTACGATGACTCGCACGTGCCTGGCTTTCAATTCCTCAGCACTCAAATCGTTGGTGGTTTCGACCTGACAGCACCAAATCCGCCTATGCCGGGTGTGTACGCGGTTTACGACGATCTGCTATTGCAGGGGTCGCTCAGTCTACCCCAAAACACAGCGGTTTTTACCGGTAATGCCACCCTTATCGATCAATCATCGATACTTGATTTGAGCGCCGAAGGGTTATTGAACGACGTTGCGGATTACGCGAATCACCCAAGATACGCGCAACACGTAGCATCGAATTTACCCGATGCGACACAGGCCGGCGTGGCATCGTTATTCGTCGACGCGTCGCGCATACGATCGAGCATGGTGCCCGCAAAATACAAAAACCACATAAATTACACCAAATGCAATACTTGCGTGGATTACGTTCTGCTGGACGGCATACAGTTTTTCGATTTCGCCACGCGCAGGTTTACGAGAAACAAAGTTACCCTGCATTACACTAACTCGACGCAGAGTTTGGACAATCCAACAGTTTCGTTGGATAAACATGTCGACGACGACGCTTTCGTGTGCGACAGCGACACGACTAAAACGTGCCCGACCGACACCGCAAAATACCTAACGGTGTGCGATCTAAACGCCCCGCACGCTATCGCTCGGTCTAAGGAAACTGGCAAAGCGATCGTGGGTGCGATGATCGGGACTATTTTCGACACAAATGCTGGTAGAGCGCTTGGCGAACGGGTGTGCACCGCGTTGGCCAAGGTGCCCGCTATGCTCGCACCGGCCGACGCCGACGGGCATGCCTACGGAAGTTCCTCGAACGAAGTGGTGTGCGTGAACAGATACTGTAACACACACAATTTGACACTACTCTGGTGAGCGTTTGTCTTACAAAATGGCCAATATCCAAAAATCCTATTAAATTGCAGTCGACATGCTCTTGAATACCTCAAACAATTTTTGTTGTCTCTCTCAGAGGTCGTTGATATAACTTATGATTTTGAAGATCTAAAAATCGTGTGCGATTATGTGATCGAATTTGACGACGGTTATACAGACGATGAGAAAGCTGGGTTTTATAAACTACTGGAGTCGATTTTACTTAGCGTTATCGAAAGTATGGAGGACCCTGAAACTAAAATATACAAAACATACTATCCTCTTTCAGAAGCATACGGTTGGACTGCACTTTTGCGTAATGTTGAAAGTAAGCACGCATCTATTAAAAGTCAGATCCTCGATGTAGCGACCAAACTGAATGAGCGTGACAAATTCGATGAATACGTTGAAAAGTTTGATTCATTACGGGATGCAGCACTGGAGGAAGTACGGGCGGAAGTACGGCGGATCCGTTCAGGTACTGGCGCCTCAGATACTGGCGAAATCTGAAGCAAGCGAATAGGCCGGGTGTTACCCGGCGCCATCGTTATAAAGACGCGTAGCGTCGAGTGACAACGGGGCGTCGCCTCGGCTAACCTCACCTCAGCTCAGCTCGGCTCACATCACCTCAGCTCACCTCACCTTACTTCGCTACATATCAGCACGGCTGAACATAAGTCGGCTCATCCAGTGGGCCAAACACGCATTTTGAATTATTATGCAGCTTTCGGTGCGCGGACGTCAGCCTTTCCGATACTGTCGCCGTATTCGGTCCCGTACGTATATAATATGTTAAGCGTTGTGCACGCGTGCAACGCCATACGCGTATCAGCTGCTAAAGTCCGAGGTACTGAAGGTCCCTACGAATTTCGTACGAGTTGGTTTGCTTATATACACATAACGACAGCATAAACAAAATATACACCGCTCTGGAATCGCTGCCACCCGTTACTGTTTGCGGAATAGAGGCGATCACCATAAGTCCATTCGTACTTATCATTTTTGCTGCGTACGATCCAGCCTTGGTCGGTTTTATCGATGGTGTCCACCTGCTTATTGAAATGTAACCGCACCCGTTGTTGTTTATTTTCCAACCGCGCATGCAACGGGGTCACCAGCGCTTTTCGATAGTCGCCGCAAAAACATTTCTTCCTCTGCAAAGCCGAGTCCTGGCACTTTAATTCGTAATCTGCCATTTCGCGGTACCACGGTACCGCCTCGCGGAGTATGGTCTTCTGCCCCTCATCAGCGACATCTTTTAAAGCTGCGTGCTTCTTTTCCTCTGCCAAATCTTCTAGTATTTGCGTCGCCGCCGCGTATTTAGCTGCATGCACGACCGCGTCCTCACCGCGGAGCGTGCTGTAGAAGATGGTTGAGTTCGGATCTAATTCTTTGAAACAACCACATTTGGCGTTGTTCTTTTTGAGAAGATTATTTAAGTGTGTGTGCCTTTCAAGGTGGTACGATGGGCCCATGTTGTGGCCCTCTTCCGTGACTATGAGTCCACCGACATCTGCGGATCCTTCGATCCCACAAACGGTCATGCCCTCTTTTTCCGAGACCAGATCCGCGATTTGCATACCACCGATGCCGAGGCCGATAACGATAACCATGGGATGTTCTGGTGTGCCAGAACCGGTTCGGTGCGCACTCGTCATGAAAACGGACATGCTTACGGCGGTCGCGTGCAGGCCATTATCGCGCGCGCGTGTGTGTATCTATATTTTCGTGCAAGCGGATCGGGTCACCGTATTCTTAACCGAATGCGCTGTACGATTTTTCAATGATGGGACTCCTCCCGTGCTAAGACGGTATAAATAAACGAACGCCGTACGGTAGAAATATTTTATACGTTTGGCGTGGAGACGTCGGCATCGTATTACCGTCGCACGCCTTCCGTAAACGGCGCGGCCGCAGGCGATGCGACGTGACAGCACCGCGGTCGAAGCTGGTTGTAACAGGGGGGGGACGACGTGCGTTTCGCAAGTGACGTAACGTTAAACAAGCTTTCGTTTATAAAAAACAGTATTCAAACATTCAATAAATTTCGCCGGAACATGTATGTTTCCGATCCATTTGCCGTTGTTTCTGACTTTCAAAAAAGATTTCCATTTTGATTCAAATCCATGCAGCACTCGACGTGTTATGTTGTAAAACATAAAGCTCTGCTTCAACACGTATTCGTAGTCGTTACAATCATTATTACAATCTTTTACTTGATTTTTCGGTATTCGACAATCGCCCATGAGTAAATTGACATTTTGGCGACTGCATAAAGGCCGCGCGTGCTTCAAAAGTTGTAAACGACTCATAATTTTCTGTACAACGCCTGGCTGGCCAACGTAAAACCCGTTCGTGTATCCAAACGCATCGTTGTTTGCGGTCGTAAAAACAATACCAGCGTCATTAGCCGCCTCGTGCATGTCGCGAAAGTCAATGTCTGTTGAAAGCATAATATCGCTTGATACGACAACGACAAGATCGTACATCTTACCGTGGAGACGCAAATATTCAGAAACACGATGTTCCACGTACAGTTGACGATATGCGTTTTTATTTGTTGAAACCGTGTATCGGTCGAACACGTCATTAGCGAGATCTAAATACGCTAGGCGCGCATCGACATTTCTTTGCGAGAGTTCTTCGTGCGTTATACAAGCGTCATTTAAATTCACGGTGCATGCATCCGCGTAGGTAGCGTATGACATGTCGCGCAAATAGGCGTTTCCGTCGACCATGTGGTATATCGGCGGATTTATCGACAGCACGTATTCGTCAACCCGATATCCGGCGTTTATGAGAACTTGCGTGATATGCTGGTCTTGCCAACGCCAGGTGCATCCCCGCGCTCGCGTGAGCAACCCTTTACGAACCATAAGCGCCTTTTGCCCTTTCGTAGTCCGGTGGATGCGTTACACAGTTTGTTATCACAATAATTTAGGCGTACGGCGTCGCTCACGTTTATTAGCAGTACGTGTAAACAAAGACCTGAACCTTTGTGGTCAAGCCGCCCGCTGGATTTGCGCATTTGCCGTAACCTATGTACGTGTACCCCGAAAGGCTGCAAAAACACGCACGGTAAGCGTCTTGCATATCGACGCCGCCGTCGCAGTCGTATGCGTTTTTGCGCACCGTGGAGACGACGCTAACGAAACAACCAACTCGTGTTGGGTGCAGCCAAGGCATACGCCAATGGCTAACGTTGGCTTCGCATGTAACAAGTGATGACCCCAACGCGTCGTCGCCTGTGAGTACGCAGTGATCTCGTCCGTCCGAAGTACTACAATTGGCGTGCGTGTCGAGTTGCTCGTCGTACATCACGTTTCGGGCGAACGCGTTCATGACGGCGCCGTCGGCAAACCTATCGTTCTCCGTCCACATGTCTCGCGCGAGGCACGGTCGTTTACCCCGCGCGTCGGCCGCGATGCAGGTCTCGGTGCACGTGGCGTGCCTCATCGCAAACCACCCCGGGTGGCTGTGGTAGTTGCCGCGAACGCTCGGCGGTGGCGGTGGTGGCAGTGGTAAAGGGGGGGGAGGCAACGGCGGGTTGGGCGATGGTGGCTCGGGTGGCATCGGCGGTGG
>LGRX02005639.1:39599-75494 GCA_001247695.2 Cymbomonas tetramitiformis
AATTTCTACGTAAGATTTCTGCTACATCGGACGGGTTATTGTCGTATAAACTTGAATACAATATTTCTTTTCTATCTATTAGGTTCTTTGATTGCTGTAACAATGTAAGATAATCGGGTTTTTGTTTGTATGCTCGTAAAATCTGTGTATACATAAGCCAAGGTATTTTTAAATCTTTTTGAATTTGTCGACGACCGTCTGTCGCTACGTACGATGATTCTGCGTTGTAATAGTTTGAAGTATCCTGCATATAGGTAACCACGCGCTTTTCGTCGGTAGGCATGTCTGTGTTTACACCAAAATACTGCGTGAATTGGTGGTATATGCTAAATTCATACCTGGCTATTTCAAAATCCGTATACCTTTTTTGCTGATCATAGTCGTATTTGTGGTCTTTGTGTTCATTAATTTGTTCGAGAATCGTTTCGATTTTATGCATCGCAAACGTGGCGCATTTGGGTGCGGATAACTGTTTTTGATACGGACAGGCAGATACTAGGTCAATTTCTTTTTCTGGCTTATATTCCTTACCCGCAACAAGCTGCAGCAAATATTTACCCATTTTTTCTAAAACATCCTGAAATGCGGGTTTACAGTAATTTGCAACGGAATCGAAATAATGCAACCTCCATTCACCAGATGCCGTCAGGTACCACACGAACAGTACTTTGTGCATTACCGTGTCTGATAAGCTATGCATAGAAACGGGTATTATCCAAACCGGCACTTTTACGCGATCCGTGTCGTTTATCCAGCGTTTCATATTTTCACAAAGCGCTAAAAACGTTACCTCAAATTCGGGTACGGTTTCTCGCGTTGTATATGGCACATAATCATCGCATCCAACGCTTATGTTGAGCACTTCCACAGGCTTGCTACTATGGTCGTATAAAATTATCACGGTCGGGCAAACGCGACAATGTTTTTCGTCCATCAAGTTCAAAAATTTCTTGATTACGAGCATTAGATAAATTTCAAAATGAGAGTTATTCAACATGATGTTTTGACTGGTAGGCAAATCGTCATGAAAGGTATGGAAAGTACAATGCCAATACGGTGCGATCTCGTTACGAAGTTGGTCCATCTTTTTCACAAAATCGCGTACGTCGAGTTGTTGAAGCCGCATACCGTACTCTCTAACTTGCGCGTCTGTTACCACCTGCGGTGCCCGAAACGCTGAGTGCACGACATTTATGGACATGTTGGAGTGCCAACAACGGATCGTGCGTCGTATATATATATATATACAATAAAAAATGCGCGTGTAAACGTGTAAGTAATGTATAAAACTGCGCGATTCCACAGCTCTGCAAATCCGTATTGGTCGCGATGAACAAATATTTACATATGGGTTCGATCTTACTTTGTGTTGCGCAAATGTAGGTTATCATGAAGTTTGTGATTCGAGTATAGATAGGTGATAAGTGGTGTGATCGTTCAGTATTAAAATTATGGATATAGATGCAGGTATACGTGCTCTTTATAAAGCTGATCCTTCCCCCGGACACCGATTAGAGATTTTGCGAACGAAAATAGAAGAGCGTTACTTTACAGAACCGATCGATGCAGAAGACGAGTCCAAATATTTAAAGTGCGTGTACCGTATTATTGAGAGGTTGCACAAAGTTGGAGACGGGTACGAAGAAGCTCTGTCGGCCAATATTGAAACACTTCTTGACAAACTTTGCGATTTACTGCCAGCTGTTATCGAAGCATTGGCTGATTATGTTGACAAATATCTATACTCAACACAACTAAGCGACGCGCAAGTATTTGCTGACCACCTAATATATTGTGGTAAAAATAGCGTGAACGTCGATCACTGTAAAACTAGCCGTGAAAATTTGAAGGCACACATATTACAATATTCGACGCAAACACGACATTCAGCCGCGCTAAAATATTTGACGCAAATAGCTGAAAAACCAAATTCATTTTTTGATTGCGAAAACAGTGTGCAATTTTTTGCCATCCTGTCGTGGTACAACAAGTTTTATACATCACAAAATCAACCAAACTCTATACAATTTTTGGAATTCGATAAGGTATACACCCAGCAAATGCTTTCATTTGTAGCGGTGCGGACGGAAAGTTTAGCGTCGGAAAATATTTTTTTACGAGGCTCGTGCGATGTGAATACGGCAGGAATTAGGATGAAATCAAAGAGTACTGATGTACAGCAACCACCAAATAATGAACATTACCAAGCAACAATAAATACTTTAGAATTGCAACTGAAACAGGCACAACAACGTGTAGATTCCTTCGATAAAGTAAAAGATAAAATATCAAACATTTATAACATGATCACAAAATAACCGATTTATTTGAAAGCGGTATTAAATTAAAATATTACAACTTACCGTTATGTATCACCTGTTCGTACAACGTGCGCGTGTAAGATTCAGGTAAATACTGGTGGTACCATCAGCTAAGACGGCTGCACGCTGCTTATGCAGATCCGTCATAGCGTCCGCGCCGGTGGGTATCGTCAACGCGATCTTTATGATAGGCGATCATTGCGTAACACTTAGCGTTAAAGAAGATACAACCATTAAGGTTACCAAAGTGGTATAGATGCACATCGTCGCTAGAACGACGTTTCAACGCGTGCTTAGGCAAACTGTCGATGAAGGTCAATACATAAACGAGAGTACATGTAACGTTCATTGTATAGTATAAATACATACACAATACAATCCGATACATCAAGCATCTGCACTTCCACAAGTATGTCTGTCAATAATGATTATTTTCCACGAAACGATAGTTGCAATATGCAACCAATTGTGCGTATGCCAACAATCGATCGCACGATACCGCCAGAAGAAGCACAGATTACGGATGAAGATTCTGCTTCCTTTCATCTAGCCGTTACACAAATGTGCGACATCCTCAACGATTTGTTGAAAACAAATGAAGAATACGATAGCTTCACGCAGCCAATTTTACATAGAACCCAAATTTTGGGGTACTTGCGTGACCATTTGATTGCAAAAGTGTTTTACGGTATCCGGATGCAACATATTGTCGAATTGCTTAATTTATTGTTCAAAAGCAGCGCTAACGAGTTATTACGCGAGTATCCAGCGTATTTTGTGTACTGTGAGGAATTAGCAGCTAAACCAGAAGAGCAAACCATCGAAGCCCTTGTGAAGCTTGTAGGTTTGAATATGGTGATAACTTTACGAGCCAGCACGACGTCACATGTTCGGAAATATAGTGCACCCGTCCATACTGGCCCTGCAATAAGTCCAAGTGACATAACGACATGTGATAATGTGACAACTGCTTTTAATAATGTCATTCCAAAAATTACTGAATACCTAAGGACAGAAGTTGCTAAAATACCAGGGATCAGCGCTATCGCAGTTGAATATCTTCAATCCGAATTGCAACGGTTAAGTGCTAATCGTATGGACATCCCAGCACTAGGTGCTATAAAGTCGCATTTGAATCTTATTTTTTTAATATACACGGCGTCCATAAATCCGCAGCTAGACCCGTACATTCAAAAATTAATGATGATAGCTATAAATGAGGCAAATCAGACAAGTGCGCGTCTTGTTGAGGATAACAAAACACTAATTACTCTAAGAAAAGAAATTTTCAACATTTATTCAAATATACCGCCTGAGTTGCGAGGATATACCGAGGGCTAACTTCAGTGTCCTGCACTCCGCGAGTACTTCCGTATGTTCTATGTTCATATGTTGGGGGTCCTAATGCCTATACGCGTTACTGGTCGTCACTTACCCGTTCGTAGGTGGCAGTCAAATGGCAGTATAAATACGCCCAGCACCTAAAAAGTATCAATCGGTTTTGGCGCATAATTCCGACACAACGTTTGAAGGCTCAGTATACAAAGCCGTCGTGGTTGCAAAACCCTTTTTCAGGTGGTGGCCGTACCCAAAACCGTATGGTTTTTTGTGCGTTACGTCAAAAGTTGAACATATAGAAGTTTTCAAATGGAGCCTGAGAGTTATGCAGATATTGGTGTTCGGGCCGTCAATAACTTGCGTGTACAAAAGTACAGCGAATTAAGTGCGGATTTACAAAAGTTTATAAACCTGCTGGAGACTCAATCTGCCCGACAGAAGGTAAACAACGAAGAAAGCATCGCAACGTATAATAATCGCGTGCTAACAGATATAAATGCGTGGACTTCGCACTTTGTACGGACGCCTTTGCAATCCGTTTAGTTTTGGGTCGGACACCCCGGCTTTCGGTCGACGCAATCTCATTTTTAGACCCGACGCGTTGTTTTTTGCTTCGAACGCCTTCGTCATGGTTATGCTGCACAGCCGGCGCGTGCGGAGGGCTGTCGTCGTCACGGTCGGTCACCCCTTTTTTCAGATTGGTGCAACAGATAATCCGACATACGTTTGCGCACCTGCGTCAGCGCGGCGGACTGACGCTCGTGCTCGGCCGTCTGCGTTTCCGCTCTGATGGCCGACAGCTTTCGCTGAGCGCTCATCGCCACCGTCGCCTGACATTTCCACATCGTCACAAACCTCCTCTGAGTGAGCGTGATTAACATCACCTTGTCCTTTTGCTGATGTCCAGGCCTCGCACAACAAATCTATCTTCCCCACCAACGTCTCAAGCGTATCCATATCATCATCTTTCAGGGGCCACACTCCAAGAGGTATAATGCGAGCGGAATCTCCAACCTCTACGAGAAGGGGTAACAGGTCTATAAGAACGGGAGGAATATCCCAATTGGGTCCCGGATTGTAGGCAGCGTCGGAGCCACACAATGCCAAAAAAACGCTCACTGCAAGCAGCGTAATGTGGAGAGTCGTACATAACACCCCAAATAGCCACGATCGTTGATCCCGCACGAGCGTGACGTTCAATAACCCTTCCCCGATATGCGTCCCTGTCACCAAACAATCTAGTAAGACACACGTAAACCCTTCCTTGACGCGAAGTCTCACAGCAGCACAATCACATGTCTTTTGTACACACGTTTCGGGGTGTAGATATTCATACCGTTAAAGCTTGTGGGATTGGGGCGCCGCTTCGTGCTGCCACCCATATTCGCGCCCTCCTACACCGTTTGCTCCGATTCCAAGACATATCGCGTATGCATATCCATAGTAATATATACAAGTTTGTCTTTCTCTGCAAGCATTTTCACATACTTACTTCCACGAAATGCTTGGGCGGTTTTGTCCTCGATTCATACTGAGCTGACGTCACACGTGCATGAACATTTCTCGTATGTCGGATCCGATCCCAGATCCATCGACGTACGAGAAATGCTTGGGCGGTTTTGTCCTCGATTTATAATGAGCTGACGTCACACGCGCATGCACATTTCTCGTATGTCGGATCCGATCCCAGATCCATCGACGTACGAGAAATGCTTGGGCGGTTTTGTCCTCGATTTATACTGAGCTGACGTCACACGTGCATGAACTTTTCTCGTATGTCGGATCCGATCCCAGATCCATCGACGTACGAGAAATGCTTGGGCGGTTTTGTTCTCGATTTATACTGAGCTGACGTCACACGTGCATGAACTTTTCTCGTATGTCGGATCCGATCCCGGATCCATCGACGTACGAGAAATGCTTGGGCGGTTTTGTCCTCGATTTATACTGAGCTGACGTCACACATGCATGCACAGTTACTGCGTCTCAGCGCCCTAGTTGGTGCAAGCGAGCGGAAGCCATTCTTGAAGAACACTTCTTAGGGCTAGCACTTCGGAAACTGCAATGACTTCAAGAAACCGAGGCGGAAACATCGCGCGTGCAAAGAAAATGTCCCGAAACGCCCCTGAATACCACCGCTGCCATGTCGTTGGATGCGACGGTAAACTAATTCCAGCGCAGACTTGTAGGGTTTGCAATAGGAGTTTTCACTTTAGCTGTGCGAATAAAAAGTATCCGGCGGTGCAGTGTGGTGAATGCAAAGAGGTACTGCCAGAAGATAGGTGCTGCTATTGTCAAAAGGGGGCTTTCGTTACGCAATGCAAGGTGTGCGAGATTCGCTACCACCCTAAGTGTCAAGAGGCAAGAGGCCTAAAGAGAGATTTGTTCCACTGCGGTCGCGCGGAATGCGTGGAGGAGCCTGGCGGAGGACGATCGGAGCCCCCTGTCGTTAACATGCACGACATGGAGGCGACGAGACGACTGGGGGAGCTGCCAGGTCCGAAGCCCGCCGTATCGAAAGCATTAGATTGGAATGCTTTCGATCATGCCCTGACAATAGCATACGATAGATGCTATACAGGGCATGAAGATGGTGAGCACCCTTTAGAATCACATGTTGGGAGAACCTATATAGTCATGCGTATGGATAATGCCCGAAACCCTGCTTGTGTAATGGTTTTGGTTTTGGTGTGGTATGAATTAGGTGGAAACATGCCTCCTCCGCCCTCACCCCCACCGCCAGCAGCTGAAGACTGCTGCTTCCTCTGCGAGAAGGACGACGGACGTGGAGTACACAAGTGCTCGCACTGCGGTGCGAGCTACCACAACGTCTGCCTTCTAGGCAAAGGGATCGAGGAGCAGAACAACTGTGGTAGACCGGAGTGCATGGCGAAGCGCACGGTCTACCCAGCCTCGCAAGCGGAGAAGGACGCTGCGAAGCTCTCAAAAGTAGGCGCCCTGCTGCTGGAAGGCGCGCTCAAGCAATGGCCACCGCCCCTTGAAAAGGCCACACCCCCCGAGGTTGGTGAGGGGCATGCGGAAGCGCCGTGGGGAGCGGAGCAACCCGCGGACGCTCCCGCCCCCACGAGCACGGAGGTTCTCGCGGCGGGAGAGCCCGCACCGGCGGAGGTGGTGTTGGCTCCGCCCCCAATCACGGGGAGCCCCGCGGCGGGAGAGCCCGCACCTGCGGAGGGGGTCGTGGAGGATGCCGCAATCACAAAGGGTCCCGCGGAGGGAGAGCCCGCACCGGCGGAGGTGGTAATCGCTCCGCCCTCAATCACGGGGAGCCCCGCGGCGGGAGAGCCCGCACCTGCGGAGGTGGTGGTGGAGGATGCCGCAATCACAAAGGGTCCCGCGGAGGGAGAGCCCGCACCGGCGGAGGTGGTAGTCGCTCCGCCCCCAATCACGGGGAGCCCCGCGGCGGGAGAGCCCGCACCGGCGGAGGTGGTCGTGGAGGCGCCCGCTGCCGCGGATTGGCCGGGGTGGGCGAAGGCCACGTTGGAGCAACGTGTTGCTTTTTATCCCCGTTGGGTGCATCACCGTGATCTGCCGCAGTTAGCACCGGTGGTGTACGTGGCGGGGGATGGGGTGCATGGGAAGGAGGGGTACACGGAAAAGTCCAAGGGGCGTTTCGAGAGGGGATCCGTCGTGTATCACCAAGGGCACAAGGGCGCGTATATTGCGGGGACGATCTTGCACGTGAAAGACCGTGGGTGGTTCACCATATGCGGTGGGCCAATCCACGGCAGATACGCCACCCCGCACCTTACGCACATCTTCAGGATGAACCGGCTCAACCAGGGGAGCACGGATAAGGCCCGTGGTGCCGCCCACTTCAAGACTGAAGAGGGGTCGGACATTGTGTACGAGTGCGCGAGAATCTTCTTCCCGAAGCTCATCAAGCTGCACAAGCACTACGGCTTGGAGAACGGTACGGCATTCTCTTTGTTTGTGTGAATCGGTACTCTTGCGGGGGGTGCTGAGCATGCTTGCGGTGAAATTGCTTTTGTCTAAGTGGTAGCCCCCAATTTCTTTTTGACAAGCTCGACGTCCGATTGTGGGCTCTTCACAGGTGTCTCTTTGCCTCCGATCGTGAGGCAATTGACGGCAAAGGATCTTCAGGGTGACATCTTCTCGTCGCCGTACTACACGCAAGATGACTACGTCTTCGTGGACGTGCTTGCTCGGTGGGGAGGGGGTGCGAATGCAGAGCCGCGGGGTGGTGCGTCGGCGACTGCCGTCCCGGCGGCGGATGAGGGCGAGGACGTGGATACCGCCGGCACCCCACCGAGGAAGAAGTTGAGGAGCCAATTCGCGGGAGCCAACTCCCAGGGAAACCAGGCGGAGAGGTTGAGCCTACCGCCGCCCATTGTCAACGCGTGCGCCGTAGGCCCTATTTATACGCGGTGTCGACCTACCCGGTAGTTTTGTAACGATCTGGAACTGGACAGCATTTATACATGATACGGGTGTCGCGCGTTTGTTGCGTTGCGTGATTGTTTTTTCATACTTGCTTGTGCGTGATGTGCAGAACCGTCGGTGTGTTGACAGCTACAGAAAACAGAGCTTACACTATATCTACGACTGCGGTAACAAACCAATATTTGGAAAATAATGCCGATGAAATTGCAAACATAAAGTCTTCACCGGACGAAAAGAAAAAGCTAATACACGACATTTGTATCGTGGCGAAGAAAATAGGGAAAATCAATACACAGCGATATAGCGAGTTGATCGGTAACATCGAACAATCCGAATTGCGGACCAATATATTGGAGTCTTTGGCAAACATCCCATGGAAGACATGACACGTAAAATTCTCAATACGGTATTATTCACGTAGGGTAAAATCGGGCTCGATATTAGAAATTTGTGCGTGCCACACCGTGGCGATATCAGTAGGAGATGATGGCCAATTGTTCTGCACAGGGTTCTGTTCGCCAGGCACGGTTGAGGTCTAATATTTTTGTAAATTTTAGACTTGGTGGAATTTTTCTGCATTGTTCTCTATAGTATTCGTTCGGTTGCCAATCGATCAGACGTGTATACCCTGTAAATTATCCACAGCATAGCCTTGACCAACTCCGAAAAGTTTTATCGTGCGTTGATTAAAACTGGGTGCTCGTAATTTTGTTGTAGCTTTTGGGGTCCGTGTAATAAAAATTGCGGCGCGTGTCATTGGTCATTTCCTCAAAAGTTTCTCTGCGTGATCCAACCCCATCGTGTGACAAATCCAGGTGCCAATATTCGCTATATACAAGATTTGGCAACCAATGCTTTGGGTCAGACATATTCATAATTGGGTTACCATCTACAGTAATTCTCAATGTATTAAAGTAAGGTTCGTTATTCCTGTATTTCTCACTATTAAAAAAAAGACTGATAAAGTCGTGGCTTCCGCCCGCTATATCGCACAATAGACTTCTGCCGTTTTGCTTTAAACAAGCACGCGCGTGCCATCGTACGATTGCTCGGCATAACAAATCGTTACCATCTCTGATAGCTTCATTGTCAAAACAGCAAATGGTTTCAAAGAAACCTTTATTATTGAGTGGAACGCAGTCGGGTATTTTGAACTCTTCTAGAAACTTCCAAACGGTTTGTAACTGTATTACCGTCTTCGGATTTTCATACGAATTCGCAGTGTAAGTTGGCGTTTCCATTACCAAGTTAAGATATTCGTAAATGCTTAGTATTAAAAATTTGTGGTCTACGCAGTTTACTGCGTTTTGTACAAAAGCGTTCCATAGACAAGTAAAAGATTCTCCTTGCGTGGTTAGAGTATCTAGATGTTTGTCCATGCACTCCGTGTCACAATCAGTAGATTTACACTTGTCCGCACTGCAAGCTGGATATGTGTTAATTAGTTGTTTACTTGAGAGAGTTAACTTATATTTATCACCAAATTCACCAGATTCCGGGTTCGACAATAAAATTTCTGACACGTCGAGAAATGTTACCGGATTTTTTTTTTCCAATCGTCGTGTTACCTCTTTTTATCCCCGGAAGCTTTGATGCAGTTGATGTAGTATTTTTGGATTCATTTTTGCGGAGCATACAAAGTTGCCCCTGTGAATTATCACAAATTGACATTTTGTTTCTGTAATTATCACTTTGAATTTTTTGTACTGTAACGCGTCCATGCACACGCATTTATACTCTACATTTTCACACTCGCGTCTTCGGGTGAGATATCAGTGACTGGTGCACCGGTCGTTATCAATCGTGCCAGTCCGGACGTACCAAATCCATCAGCAGCGCGGCGTACGCGGACACGCTCGCGCGTACGACGTGCGTTTCGCCGTCCAGCGCCGCGGCGGCGCCCTGCGCCACGATGGAGTTCAGTTGACACGTCCGGACTGACGCCGGTTGGACAGGGGCCGAAAGTTGCTCCGTGCGCCGCGTCAGGATGATCGCGAAGCACATCAGCAGCGCCGCCCGCTCGTCCGCGTCGCGGTGATCGTAAAACCACGGCCGCCATGTCATCTGGACTGGCATCCGGGCGCTGTGTTTGCACAGCTCCGCGTAAAATTCCAACTCCCGTGACAGCGTACGCGCCATCCGGTCGTGGGTTCGCGGATCTTTAACGCTACGGCGAGTTTCGTACATGCGGTTGTCTCCCAAACGGCGCAGCGTTTCATCAATTCGGAGCATCTCACCGCTGAAGGCGCCTGTGCGCGGATTCAACATGCTCTGGGCGGTGCGAGGGGTGATGTGCGTGTGGACCGCTCGTTTAGCTCGCGCCGTCATCGTGAATTTTTCGCCGTCGATAAATGTCAATATCCAAGCATTGTATTTCGCGCGTTTAATGAGTAAGTATAGATCAGTACAGAATGTTGCAATATACAGTCAAGTAACATTTGCTTACAACTATGCAATTTCAGGTAAATACACACAGGACAGTTTTGAGTGGCTTGACGTGGAAGGCTTCCATCCCTTATATGGACGTAAGAATTTGTGGAAATGGTTGCATCCAATAAACGACGCGACGCGAAAATTGGAAGCCAAAAGAACCGAAGAAAATGCTCAGCTGTTGTACATGAAAGAAAGTGTGCGCAAATATGTAAACGAACGTGAAATCGTGCTCGTTCCAGTAGCGTTGGAAAATGTACGCTTCAGACAACAGCATGCAGCGCTCTGTGTCCTGCATAAATTAAGCGAAACACTTCTCGAAACACGCGTTGGTCGTTAGAAAATATGAAAAAGCAGAATAATAATAAAGATCCGTGGGTTCCTTTTGATCGCTTCGATAATAAACGTCAAAAAAAGCGAACTAAGAACGGAATTACCAGTAGCAAATGATTTGTATGTGAAGAAATAAAGGACGCATATTAATAATGAAACCGAACATTTATATGTTTGAAATGTGCGGATGTGGTATATGTAGGCACGTAAATCACCTCGCAGTCGCACAATAATAAAGTTCATAAACAATAAATATTTATAAATATGTACAAAGTATACTACGGTAATCATGTGAACGTACGCATTATAACACTTTTGCCATATTACTAGAAGAATGTACATTCAAAGGTGAACTGTACCTAAGACTTAAAAATTCGGCGGATTGTATTAAATGTTGATTTTTTTGAACAAGCCAAATAAGATAAGTTGATCTAATGTAGTTGCACAACTTGTTAATTCGGTTTTAAGTTTCGACAGTATCTGATAAGTGTTATGTTCCTGATTGTGAATGTCATTTTCTGAAAATGCCAACCTTAAAAAATTTACACAATCCCTGCATACCGATGCCTCCACACGTGGCGAACGCAAAACCAAGCACGCAAACATAATAATGGTCATCCTTTCAAGATCACAATAATAATATATAACTTGTTTATCCGTTAACAATCCCATGTGAAACTTTTGCAAGATGTCTTTAGTTTCTAAAGGCACGTCTTTGTGGTTCAAGTATTCATTCATAGCTGGTATAGTATTGTTACGAATATGATGTAGAGTATTAGGATTCTTGTTTTGTATAGCCATCCATAATTTTACGTGTTCACATATTATAAGAAGACGCCCATCAGATTCTTTGGTTTCATTAGTAAGAACCTTTTCAATACCGTATTCATTAAAATCTTGACTTATTTCCGTATACGCTGTACATATTTTATCTATATTATTAGAGGGCATAAGTTTTAACATCTGTGCAATTGGCTCACAATCCAGGTTTAGTAAAGTTTCTTTGTCTGCAAATTGTTCTGCTATATCTGTAAAAACATTTTTTAAAAACGAAGAAGTTTGTCTATTATCATTTAAGTTGTCTAGGTTTTCAGTATTTGTTAATTCTACAGGCATGCGTACGGCGCGTGATCCTAAAGGTTCGTCTCCGTTGTTTGTGGGTATCGTGAACGGTGGGCGAGACTCGGCGGATGGACGCAGTGAATCAATTTGCGCAGACATGATTTTTTTATATGGTAAAGTCTATTCATATTTATACTATACCACAACGCATTTGTGCGCTACGCAATTTTTGCACCGCATTCGATTGGGCGTCAAGTTTTGACACACCCGAGTGGGCAATCGAGATCCGCCTTTCCGCAGGGGTTTTTATGTCATAAGTGCATCATACATACCGAATGGCATGAAGGGAAACGGCGGATTCCGCCCTACAACTCATTTTTGCAATTCGCGGACTCTGCACCTGACATACGCAAATCCTGCACCGATAGCAAGATAGTGAGTATTCGTTTGCGTTTTCCAAAAACACGACCGAAAGTGCTATCGGAGATACCCAAGGATACCCCTAGGATTTTGCGTTCTGATCCGCCACAATCGACAACGGAGATGCAGCGCGAAGTAACCAGTGCAAATTTGCTTAAAATTTGTAGGGGCGACCTGCCATGTGACCATTCGTTTGCCAACCAAAACAATACAATATCAGAAGACGGTGGTTCGGAAACAAGTGCTAAAATCAATACAATCACACCGGTTGACATTGTTGTAATCGATAATTCTTTATACAGAAAAAAAAACCCCACGCCTGTCGGGCGTATGAGTAAATTAATTTCCCCGGCCCTACTTCTTTATACAAGCTTTAGCTATGCGGTTAAAGCTGATAATTAGGTCCTTGTATAAGAGTCACGGTTACCACAAAGGAACCTCTTTCGTATCGGTATTAAAACACAAACGGTAAGGCGAGTGGTGTATTAATGTGAATGTTGTATGCTTCGCTTATACACGTGAAACAGTCGAGCAAACGTACAAAGGACAAAGCGCGCAGCGTTAAATTATATATAAACGTTTTTTAGGGTTCAATGCATTGCGCATATCCTCGGGTGGCCGAAAGCATCGCTACCGTCAAAATTCTAACACCCGGGGTGCATTTTAAGGGCAAATCTGTAAACTGTGCCTCCTATTCGTCTCTGTCGGTGCAAACAAACCCAAGTTCCTCAATGATGTCAATCATGTCTTCCTCATCTTGCGGTGTTGGTTTTTCGAGACCACCGTAAATTTTACCTTAAGAAAACGCGCGCGTGCGTACACTTGTTACGGGCTTTTGCCAGGTTCTTCTAAATGTTGCCATACGGCGGTGGTCGATGTACCAACGAGCGCTTGGTCCATATAGTAGAGCGTGGTCGTGACGACCACACTTATGGCCACTGCGAACGCTAAGAGTAAATTGTGATGCGGTATATTCATCATATTCGCGTAGGTGCACGGCGCGCGTCCGACTAACCAGTCGACGATCGACATGCGAAAAAATACCCACAAACGGTTTTGTGTTCACGTGCACGGGTGGGTATCGGTCAAAGGTCTCGAGAGTTCCCCACGATGCGCACGTGGTGCTGCATGCGTGTACGCGTGTGCGCGTGCGTATGTGTATATATACGCACACTTTTTTCGTCACCATCGCACGCCCGCGATATCAGCCGCTCGGGCGCCGGTATGAGGCGGACGTTGCGTGCGTGATAAATAGCGCGCCGTGCGGCGTCGACCGTGCACGCGCGGACACCGAAAACCAACAATGGACGTGACATCCACGCACGGCAAACGCGCAGCTCGGTATTTGCACATCGTCTCCGCCCTCTCCATCGGGCGATGCGTAGCCAGAACGGACACGCCGTTGGAAACGTTTTTACTCCACGCCGACTGGCGCACCGTGCTACTGTGCGAGGCCCTGGCCCTGCATCGCGACGACGGCCGCGCGCCGACCATGGAACGCGTACGTCAGGAGCGCGCGCATTGGAATCGCAGGTACCTATCGAGAATGAGGGCGTCCTTCGATCGTCTGTACAATCGGCTGCGCCGCGATGGCCGAGGCCGTCTACCTCGATTTTGTCAATTCGGCGAACACGGTCAAGCGTGGCCGAACGCGAACGTGTGTTGCGAGCTTTACGGCGCCTGCGCGACAGCGACCGCACTGCGCGAAGACGGGACCGATTGGGATGCGCGGATGTCGCTTGCGTTGGAGAGCGCGATGTCGAGCGACGACGGGGTCGCGTCGCTATTGAGTGGTGTTGCAAAAATGTCGCACCGCTGCGCAAATCGTGCGGACGGTAAATGCCCGTTGACGGCGTTGCTGATGAAAAACGACGCGTACAATCAAATACGGTTCGGACGGATCGGCTGGCGCACGATCACGTTGCCGGACACGCGAACCTGCGAGGACGCGACGTCGCGATGTCGGGTGGTGGTGTCTCACGAGCAGGTCGCGGTGCCGCAACGGGATGGCGGGCTAAAGCGGCTCGCCGTGGCCCTGCGAATGGACATGGCGGCGTTGCCCAAAGGGCTGCACGTCAACTTTGGATGCGGCTTAGAAAAGGAGCGCGTGCTAAATTCGGCGATGCTGAAAGCGGTCACCGTCTGGCACGCGCTGCGCGAGAACGTGAACGCCAAACAGCTCGCGGCCATGCGGTACATGTCCAAAAGGGTGGACGTCGAGGACGGCGACGCGCGTGTGCGATTCGTCCTGGGTAATCTGCGGTTGCGCGCGTGCGATGGTAGAACGCTGCTCGCGCTGTCGCAGGGCGGCGCCACGATACATTTGGAGCTGGATTCGTGCAACAACGCGACCAAACGCGACCTGCCCGGCCTACCGGTGGATTTAACCGTGCGCATTCACGACAGCGCCACCGACAGCACGCTGCGAGTGGATTTGTGTTACCGCGAGCTTATTTGCGCGGCGTGCGAGCGCGAATGCGGGGCAGCAGCGGCGTCGCGTGTGCGCGACCACCTTTGTTCGGAGCTGCTACCGGCGTTGCGACGAACGCGGACGCGCGGCGTGATGCGCTGGTGCACACCCAGCCGCAGTAAGAATCGCGTCCGAATGACCACGGATGGCGTCGACGAGATGAAAGCGCTGGCCGCCGATTTGACACAGGACGTGCGTACGCACGTCCGCGCAAGAACGTTCGCACAATTGTTTTCAGTTAACGAGATGCAAATTAGGATTGAGTTGTAACAAAGGCGACGGTATTTTTAAAAAGGGCCCGTGGGCAATCGTCGTGACGCGTGAATGTATATATATATATGTGTGTGTGTATACATGTATAGCCACGTAAGTAACGAAAAGAGGATCGAGTACGCAAGGTATGAGCGTGCAGCGCATGCTGGGATTGCCGGCGTCGCCGTTCGATGCGCAACCTACGCAGCCGCGCGATGACCCTTGTTCTGCGACAAAATGTGTTGCGATGGATGAATGCACGACCGTGTGCGTGCATGCCGATCAGCTCAGACCTTCACAGGTATGGCGCGACAAGCTTGGTCTGCACGACGACACGGTGATGTTGTACATTTGTTTCTACCGGCGCCGTGTGACCGGCGAGGGCGTGGATCACGGCGCGGAGTGGCGCAATCTGTTTAAAGACACGGCGTGTCGCGTGGGGCAAGCTTCGGGCAACCGATACGTGCACATGGACGCAACCACGAATCGGTATCCCGGATCGGACATGATGCAGGCGATGCGCCGTCTCTTTACGGAGCGTGGTGTAAAACCGCCTAGTTATCATTGCGTTCTGCGAGTCGCTTGCCCGAAGGGTGACCGGCACGCACGGACGTTGGAGTGCGTCAACATGTCAACGGACCGTCGCGCGAACCAGGCTGCTATGACACGAGTGCTCTCCGTCGGGAGCGTATAGCCGGATTGGTATAAATACACGGACGCGCACGCACGTAACATCGCAGCATGACCGCTCCCTACGCGATAGCTCCCATATTTCCTGGCACGACGGTGGGGCCACCGGCGCCGTCGAACGCACTCCAAAATCAGTTCGCCGGCACGCCGTTCGCAGGGTACGATGCCGCACCCAACTTGCCGAACACGTTTCAATACCCCGAAAACATGCAACCGTCTGTGTATGCGCGGGACGCGCAGATGGGTATGTTTTGGGCCCAGGAAACTTTACCACACCTGTACCTGCACAAGATCCCCCTAGCGTGCCCGGACAGCAAAACTATCCAGATCGCCAAACGCTTGCACGCAGACGTGGAGCAAAACGTACGCGGAACCACCAACAGCAACACGCCCAACTGGCCGCTGTTCGCACTGCGCGCAACCTCCCAGACGGCGTCCAACGCGGTTACGCAGTGTAAGCAGATACAACGTGAGCATTAATGTCCACAAAATGCCAAAGTGGTGGCTTCGCGGCGTGTCCGTTGTGCGATGTTTGGTTGGTTGCAACATAGTCACGCAAAAAGAGGTCAATCCTGATGTCATAATGCATTACTTAAACGTCCCAGAAAATCGGCACGACTATTTATCGAAACACGCGTTGGTAAGTCTCGAGGGCTGTTACGGCGACTCGTGCCAGAACGACCCCGATAATTTAAAACGCACTGATATACTCTTAAGTTTTGATCCTCGCGCCGACTTTTTTACGTTGTACAACAAAGACGCAAACGCGAAATCGCCCAAACCGATGGTTCGGAATGGAATTATAGCCACAAAAACCGGTAAGCGCATTACGTCGGCTTTGCATATAAGCAACTGCCACCGCTTTAGAATACACGTTATTCAACGATTAATCGACAGCGGATTTGAATTATTCAATTACGGGCGCTGTCACATACCCAGGGTGAAAAAGGTTTACAGCAAGTGCACGCTAAAAAAATATGCGTGCAAGATCATGGAGATGCGTCAATACAATGTTGCGGTAGTTATCGAAAATACAATACTTCGGCACTACATAACCGAAAAGTTCTATAACGGATTGGAGAGCGGCATGCTGATGGTGTATCTTGGTTCTTTGGATTTAAGCATGTATCGCGCGTACCCTGTCGTGAACATGGCAGACTTTAAGAATCCCCGTCATTTATATCGCGAGGTCCGCCGACGGATGCGCGTCGATGTTTTGGCGCCCCCAAACAATGACGACTACGCGATCTTTCGCCGTGAGGGAGATGCCGAAACTAAGATTTGCGGCGCCTGCCTTGCGTACGTGGAAAAGTTTGGTCATGGAACTTTGAACGAAAAGTTTCACAACGCGACGAACGTTAGCTGGTGATGATTAATACGTCACCGTCGCCATTCGACTACCACATCGCGTCCATGTCCAAACAGCCCAGATGGTCGGTGTGAATACGCCGTATCCGAGAATCCGTTTACCAAATTTAGCCGAATCATGCCACGCGTGCACGATAACAACAGCACCGTCACCTTTACCGATAAGACCGACAACGTACAATTTCGCCTCGACGCAATCAAAACGAGCACGCCCGAAATCTACAAACTCCTAAAGGTGGTCGATCGCGATAGCTCGAAAACAATCGATCAAAGAGAGCTCGTCACATTCGCGTTGGGTGCTCTCGACAAACTCGTAAAGAGCGGATACTTGTATTCCGCTTTCAAGTCCGCTTCGAAATAACCCGATCAAAACCCCGCAGAGCTGATTTATAATGCAACGCAAACCTATCCGGTGAATGCCGGCGAGAGCGAAGTGCAGCAACCTTATTGCGAGAATTTCCAAAACCGATTAAGCAATTCAGAAACAATTAATAAATATCACAATTCTGGGTCGTAAAACTTAGTAAATTAATGAATACAAATCTCAGACGACCCTTGAATTCCATATTTCACAGCGAACTTGGCGTTTCGTATGTCGCAAATCGGCATATGACCGATCTCGAATCCGACATACGTTTGCCGCAGAATGTATTTGTGATACCAGAACATCCAGTACCGGGGGCAGCACGGTGACCAGCCGAAATATCGCGCTCTCAGCTGAAAAAAATGCGCCACATGAGCGGGCGCGCGCGCCCACTGTTTGTACTCAATCACGTGCTGCGTGCGGGGCACGGTCTGCCTGACGAAGCTTACGTAGGTGCCGTACTCGGAAAACCCGACTGTCAACGCGCTCGCCGAGTTTCCGGCGTTGTTCACGATGTTGGTTATCCAGGAGTTTGCATCATCGGTGCCCTCGATGCTCAGGGCGTCCAGTAACTCGTTCATCAGGTGCTTGCTGACGACCGCGTGGTGCGTGGTAAAGCTACCACCGTACTTGTCCATTTCGAGTCCCCTGCCCATCAAACGGCGGTACGTGGCGTCGTACGCTTCGATGTTGTGACCGCCGGAGTGCACGGCCACTCGGGCGCCGTAAAACAGTTTTATACGGTTGATGATGACCATATCCGAATCCCATAATAGAAAATGGTCACTCAGATGCGGCCAGTGCCTCGCGACGGCCATTTTAAAAAATTGCTGGTAGTACCATCCGATCCGAGCCGCGAGCGGATTTTTATCATCGGTTAGAAAACGGCCGTGCCTCGTATGAAAGTAATCGGTGAGTACTGCGAGGGACATGTTGGAAATGACGCTATCCTCGGGGTAGCAGCGCACCCTGTCGTGCATCGCTTTGAAATGCTCGCAGCTCTCGTTGTGCTTACTGATGACGTACAGCGCGGGTGGATCGATGTAAAAAAGGATGCTCTGAATAACCGTTTGAGTGACGCAGGTGGGCTTTAGAGCGACGATGACAACATCGATCCGATTGCTCGATACGTCTTTTGCGTGCGGCGTCATCCAAAGCATCAGCAACGCGTAAGAAAAAATCGCCGTAATTAATAACCATAGGGTGATTTTTGGCAGCGAGGCAACGCGTATGATTAAATGCATAAGGCCGAGTTTGACGTACGTGAAGGTGATAGACCGTGGGCATCGGTGAACGGGCTTTTTACTAAGCGCACCTTGGAAAGGGTATTGTTGCGCGTGCCTTTTCCAGCATGACGTGAAGGGCAACAACGTTTAACGTACCCTGGTTTAACGCCTTACGAATATCCTCCGTATTGTCCATTTCACGGCGCGTGCCCACTCGAACGCCACACACCATACCGCGCGCGCCTTTCAAAGACCGCCACCCCGCGTAAAAGACTGACAAGCACCCCGCGGATTACCCGATGACAGCGTCACGCACACGAACTTGAAACGAATCTCAAATACGAACCTTATTGTTGGACAGCGTATGTCAGGGTCATGACCGATGACATATGTGTCATACATGTCATACGTGTCATACCTGTCAGACATGTCATACCATGTCATGTCATGTCATGTCATGTCGTGTCATATATTAATATGACAGTCTACAGTACGATCGATCACGACTGTACACGTCGAGTCGTGTCATACATCATTATGACAGTCGTCATTACAGTCGACGATGACTGTACAGGTCACCAGATGATATGTCACATCATCTGTAATTATTCAAGGAAATACTTGAATGACATTGTCATCGAGAGTTCGTACTCCGAACTCGAAGATGACAAAGCAAAGATACATCTTGTTTATTCTTCAAGAACCATCTTTCGCTTCTAGCATGTGCGGAACACATATGCGCAGCATGAACGAACTAGTCGTCATTACCATGCTGGTCGTTCAACCTACGTCTCGGGTTCACAACCCAATGGCGGTACCATCTAAGATGATGGGAGACGTAGGTACTTAAGTGAGGAAGCGTTGTGCTTCAGAGCTGATTACTCAGAGACTGCACTCACATCCCGCTATATTGTTCACTTGTGTATGCTGTTCAACTGCACAGTGATTATTGATAATATTGAATATTATAACAGGGCTCGCATAGCTCAGCCCTTAACAGTGGTATTCTCGTCCAGGCACGATACGAGAACTCTAGTGTGAGTGCAGCGTAGATATCAAAAATTTTGTATATGCAGGTTGAGGAGCGCGAGTAATAATAGGCGTCACATCCGCTCGAATATTGATATACTGCATATGCTGATCGCTGCATAAGCGAAAATAGTGCGCGAGGAGACATCGTCATAATCACAATTGTTCACATATACGCCGTCAGAGATAATAGCGCGCGAAGGTGTGCATATGGCACATATCCGCGCAGCAATAATGATGTACTCGCATACATGATTCGCAGGTTTACATATGTTCGCAGATGCGACGCGAAAGCACAATCATCAGCGGAATAATTATCCGCGCGGAATGTCATCAGCGCAACATACATACATGTGATGCGCGATGGATTAATTCACATTTGGCAGCATGCGCGATGATCGTATATTTTCGCAGAAATGGATCGCAGCTTCCAGCATGCATGTCAGCGTCGCACTGTTCGCAATCATCAGCGCGTCGCACTGTTCGCAATCATCAGCGCGTCGCACTGTTCGCAATCATCAGCGCGTCGCACGGTTCGCAATCATCAGCGTGCCCTAATGTATAAGTTACTTGCAGCGCGCTATGAATGATTTCAATTTATGACGATGATAATGTCAAGATGATGCTGTGATCAACTGTACAATATACACTCGCGTCAAAATACTCTGCAAAACAACTGTATACTCGCAGGCATATTTTGGATGGATGCATGATGAACATCTGATTATTATACTTCAGCATTTCACACCATATATTGATGACTGCAGAAATATTCAAATTGTCAGCATTTCATGCTTATCTGCAATATAGTGTGCAAGAGATGTTTATCTGAACTCGCAGCACATGCAGCACACACTAACATGCAGCACACATTAACATGCAGCATCTGAGTATATGCACGTTCTATACTGAGTGACTGCAATATTGTAAGTTGTGCATGCATCATGTTAGCAGATGTTATGTATAAACCAGCTTGATCACGGTAGCAACTGGAATATATGGCATCATATCACAATGCATCAGACATGCACAAAAACATACCTGCTGTGCATGTTAACTATATTCGAACCCATATGGTGTAAGGTGCCTATTCAGTGGTCTTAACACAATAATTAGCTCGTTATGTCCCGGTGGAGTCGAGATACTCTTCGGACCACATATCGTTCTATTGTGGATCACTGAAAGGAATGCTCACCGGAACTATATGTGAAATAGACCAGCAACTCATTATTGTGAATGAGATTATCTCGGAATTACAATAAACCCTAACCTATATATATCATGTTAGATACAATCAGTACGTGGTATGCTGACTGTCTGCATGATTGTTAGGATATTGTGATACATTGACATTCACTATACATTGACATTCACTGACTCAGAGTGAATATTCCAATAACAATGTATACAATAATATAGATAACATCCAGTAAACACATGTGCGTGCTGGATGTCAGCGATGGCGATAGTAATGGTAACAGGATTAAACAACATGCTGTAGGGCTGGATGGAGAATATCTCCAGACCCGAAGGCAGTATCAGTGCTCAATATGCAGCTGGTAACTGCTGAGCACTGCCCATGCCATATTCACTATCGCTGGAGCAACATCAAAATCTACATTGCATTATGACAGTTGATGCAGAACTGATCACTCACATGCATGTACCAACTCAGATCAGCAACCATAAATGAACTGACAAAGGTTATGGACATACACACACAAACATGGTGTTGTGTAAGTACTGCTCAGATTATATCTAGCAGTGTCCAGATGTATTTGAACACAGAGATATCACTTGATATACTCGTTGTGTACATTCAAATATATCTTAGGATCTGATACAACTGTGAATCCATTTGCAGTTGATTTATCTTTATGTCACCAGAGAGTGCAATTGCCTCCATGGGTTTCAATCAGAAAAACCCATATTTCATGTTCACCATACATGTTGAATTTTTTAGATATTCACTATTGTGCCATGAAAATTATCATGTGCAAACGTGAAGAATGTTGCAGCATTTGTTTAGCTTGCAACTCACACACACACTGAGATATTATATATATATATATACGGCTGAAAAAGCTGTAAAATGGGTGAAAATGCTCCACGCATGATTTCAAAACGAAAAATGTGTGCCCATTTTATATGAAATTATGATTTTATACCTATTAAGGTATCAGGAAATCATAATGACACATGTCATATCTCATGTAACACCCTAGATATTAGGTGTTGAATATATAGGGGTGCACCATTCGCTGTATCGATAAATCTCTCAAAATGCTGTACGTGAAACACATTTTGAAAATTTCGGATTGATTTTTTTTGCTGAAATGAATATTTATATATCAAATAACAATCCCTGAGCACACAAGCATGTGTAACGCCCTGTAACAACCCTAAAATTAAATGTGTGTGACAGGGGGTGTAACGTACCTCCTGAAAACCACCTTACGTCCATGTAAATACTAAATGCAGTTTTGCTTAAAAACCTTTGCAAAAACATTATACTGCATATTTTTTACATGTATTAGGGTTACTGATATCATGTAACACCCTAATCACTGTATTGGGTAATAGGGCCACTATAATCACACATGCCCTAAAATGCCACCATTATTTCGAAAAACTTCGTTTTTTGGCATTATTATATCATGCTGAATCAGCACAGACATGATAATATTTCGGGCAACAACCCAAAAACTGTAGGGCAACAACCCAAGAACTGTAGGGCTGCAACCCTAAAACTGTAACAGCAGCTTCCTATAGGATTTCCTATAGAAGTTTACGCTTCCTCAAGGGGGGAAGAAGGTGGATAGGATTGCACACATATCCATTTTATATTCTGATCTGGTGATTTCTGATGGATTGCTTTTGATAAAACCACTGCATCCACAAGTAACGTTGAAATCTGTACAACGTTAAATCCACCATCACTAATAAAGTGTAAACTCAGATGGGAAACTATATCCCAATGACTATAAGTTGACTCTTGCTCAGCATTTGCATCCTCGAGTAAGTTCGGAATGCTGAACTATATACATAATATATACCTGATACCATGCTTAATTGCATATCCTGGATCAGAAGATGATAGTTATATAATATATATATATGTATATATATATGTCCCACCTGATACACTTTGGCACTATAGCCGTACATAAGAGTGGGAAGGACAAGTGCATTGCTGTAAGACTGGTTGATATAGTCCCAGTGCTGAAGGCAGAATGTGGCACCAGAATAACAGCTGATAACTGTTGGGAGACCACCATTCAAGACCTTCCGAGCATAACTCCCTTGTCCTGAGATGCAAGTGAATTGTTCATAATATATTGACATCACATAAAAGCATTCTGATAAAAACCCTATATATCCATGTGAGTTGTCATTACTACAAATACATAGGTTTTGAATCGTCGAAATGAGTATAACTCCGATGTATTCATTAGTACAGAATAGCTGTTGAGATTATTCCTCCGGCTGGATTGCAATCATTCACAATCCCTGTACATTCCGGTGACAAAATATTGCACTGGACTGATTGGCATAATCAGTGATATATAAGTCACCAGAGAAAGCATTGCAATCAGCACAATGCTATCTATACTCACAAAGATGAGTAACATATATTCTCAGATGTAATAAATAGAGACACAATGTGACCTACGCTAAAATCGCGTATGCTCGGGCACTGTATTGTGACCTGCGCTAAGATCGTGTATGCATGGACACAACATGACTTGTGCCAATGACGTGGACATATTTTATGCCACGACATCACATCTACATCAATAAATCACTCAGAGAGAAGGTGTTGACATTAGTGTACCACCATTATACATATAGTCATGAGGATTTTAAAGAAGACATAGTCTCTCCGATATTGACAAACATGGTACATATATATATATATCCATGCTCTCTGATCATATATTTGATATCCCACAGCATACGATGATGGTAATAGCAAACCACTTCGCCGCTGAAGGGTAGTGTTATATATATACACCACATGCTTGGGCATTATATGACCCACGCTAATGACGTGGATTCGGGCTGCATCCCAATAACTGCAATGTACCTTTGGTGCAATGGGCTGCAACCCGAGAACTGCTATCCAGCTTCATAGAAAGCTTCCATGTCATCACATAGAGGTCGCACCTCTGTTGTATTTGAACGGCGCTTGACAACCGCCTAGCAATACACTTCCTTGAGGGGGGAAGAAGGTAAGCTAGAAATACAACTAAAAACCAAATAAATAATAAAGACAAATAATAAAACAAGTAAGTTGCATCATTGTTTTTGTTTTGGTAAGCCTGACTGTATACAGTCAAACCATGCAGAACTCCATGAAGTTGACACATACATCAGCCAATGACATACATATACTTGAGCTTGATTTTGAAGACCAAGAAATTGTATACATCTGGTCTAGCATGTATATTGACACGGTGCAAGCACTATAGCCTCTGCCACCGATGATCATTGAAAAGGGCAACCATTCCTGATATTTCATACATATCATCTGATTGTATCATTAAAGGTGTCAAGAGTACTCAATGCAATATGCAAACTACAGCCTGAGTACAACACCTATATAGGTCAAAGCCACTGAGCTGACCAATGCAGCATAAATGCTAGTTGCCTTGAAGGCTATACAATAAGCCTATTGCTCTTACGTCTTGATATGTATCCGTGTATTGGCATCTCCTTGAGGTAATTATACCTACTGAATGAGCCATACCAGCCATCTTGTCTTCATTGATCATTACATATCTGATCATATCGCCATTGAGCAATGCCTATTCTGTGAGATTATATATCACAAGGCATTTCGTTAGTGCACATTAAACAATTGTAGTACAACAAAGATCATCAGCTCTCCATCATACCAAAAGGTTGAATTGTTGTCAATTGATTTTCAGACACCATTTCTCAGAGGTCTATTCATCATGAAAGACAAAGTCTGTGCAATCATGGCTATTCAGCCTCCGACATAGCTGACATAGCTATTTAGCTTATGACCCAACCGTTGTTAAGCAGCCTCCACGCTATATGGCTGAAAAATGGCAAGCAATCTCTTCGGTCATTCTTGGGCATAGAGCGATCAAGCACAGCTAATCCAGGATGTTTATCCCAACATTCTCCAAGAGTTACTCATGTTTTCCATGTGTCATGAAAACAGCCAATATACCGCCCTATGATGGGATTCATCTCCTTCAGCGAGGGGAATGGTTATGCTGTAAAGTTGACCAATCTGATCATCATAAAAGTGACAGACAGATTTGAAAAAATCGATTGAAACTTGTATTGAAATGACTATTCCTTAAGATAAGGTATTGCACCTAAGGAATAAAGGTTTCATCCTCTGAAATAGGAAAAGAGCTTTACATTGACTCTAGTTCCTGAATCCAGAATCACATCGAAAATATGTTCTATCCTGTGCATATAGAAAGTACATTAAATTCAGATTCTGAGCATACAAGTGGATTTGAATGCACTAAGGTATGTACTGAGTTGCAACTGTCCAAAGTTTTCATTCTGACATCACTATCTTATTTGTGGAATAGCATATAATGGTATAAACCATCCACATATAGATTGACATCATACTTGTGGTTCATATCATTCTGGCACATAAGACACGCATGCTTCATTGAGGAATCATGACTCTTTGAAAGCTCATTCTGGAATGTCTAGAAATTTGTTGCCTCGTCCATTAGGCCACGAAGTCTTGAAAAACCCGTAATCTGCATACGGTCTCTAAGCACGGTTCATCCTCATTCTGGAAAGTGACAGAAATTTTATAAAACAAGTCACAACTCTATCGGATTGAAATGACACATTCATCATTCATACTTCTTTATCATAACAAGTCTCTGAATAGTGTTTGCCCAAAAATAAAATGGGCACCATTGAGATAAGTGATTATGTGCTGAGGAATATACACATATCACTAGGCAATGCCATGTCATACCTTATGAATAGAACATGGTTGTCCATGTCAGCCATCCAGGCAACTCCCTCCTGTAACTGAAGTCAGAGACAGTATGTCGTTTGCGAGACCTCAAGCTTTGCGAATCCTAGGACAATATGGTGCCAAGCAGTGGAGACACTATAATCAGCCACAATGTTTACTGTAGACAGAGCATCGCGACAAGCTCACTTCGGAACTCACGCCTTGCCAATCTCAGAACAATATTGTGCCAGCATCTCGATCGCGCCGCTTTTCCCACGAAGGTTTTTCCAGCGGCTGTATTGTGCTGTATTTGCGGTGAGAGGATCCAGAGGACCCGTGGGACCGCGGGGGACGGCTTACCCATAATCCTAAGAACCCGATCAGTCGAGGACTGCTTAGGATCCCACATAGCCTAGCCACCACTTGCAAGCCTATTCCTCAAGTGTAGTGCTGACTAAAGCCCCTGTCTGTTTAAAGTTCCTGCACCGCATTAGAACAATAACCCTGTGCCACTGCGGAGCGGGTAACTGTTTAGCTCTGCCGTCAGCTTCAGGGTTTGGGGCCTCAACACATCTATTCAGACCGAGTTCCTTGCTTTGCAAAAGTGTGCAGCTTGAATAGGAGATAACTTAATAGTGGTAATAGGCTAAAAGGGACGGCGCCCTATAAAAGCCCACTCAACGTTATAATTGAGTCCTTTTTCTTTTCTTTTCTTTTCTTTGTCAGCCATCCATCAACTACGAAAATGCAACTCGTAGTAAGTTGTCATTACGGACACTTCTTGATTGACTCTCCATTAGCTTCGATACCAAAGTTAACTTCGGTACTGATTTCTTTGTTCATCATGACAATCATTATCCAAACCATTGTCTAGTTGGGTACACTATAGTGACCCTGAAATGGCAAAGTATGTGGGCTGCAACCCAACGACTGCATTTGACATCATCTGGCATTTGCCACACTCAAAATCGTCAGGCATATTGCCAATATGACGTAGAAAAATCAATGTTCAGATTGACATTGTTACCTCTAAAGCATTCGATGAGTAATCTCAGTCTGATTCTCTATCAAACCATTTTTCACATAACATAATGATTGAATAACATCCTCCATCACCATCTGATTGGTTTGATACATCTCTTATTGCGAGGGGAGGAAGAGTATAGATTCATTCATTTTCATAAAGCTGCCACATATTGATTTACATCATTGTGATTTTGCTTGGAAAATTAAAAATCTTATCAAAAAGTTCCAGCATCTGTGTATAGCAGCTATAAAGTTGATGACACGGTACATCATGCCGATTGAAACATCAAATGAAGTCTTATTTGACTTTCGATTGACACATGAAGTTCATTATGAAGAAATCATAGATGCATAATTCTCCGACTCTATCATTTATATGAAGGGCACTGACATAGGAGAACGATGGTTTTTCAAATGTGAATAAGCTATATTGTAAGCTTACGACCATCACTTTGACGTCAACAGCCTGAGATGCTGATTGTCGAAATTCAAGAGTTGAAGGATTTGATGAATCAACCTTGATACATGTGTTTTGATTGATGAATTGTTGATCCATGGTTTCTCCTCAAATCTAGAGAAGCTGTCACACAAGTTGTTGCCAATGTCTTGAAGAAAGCATCTGAGCAAAAGATTGCTAGTTGAGCCATCAGGCATCGAATTCCATTTATAGCAAAGCCGAGTGAGTAAATCCGCCACTCTAGCTATTTGCCAGTCATTCCTTCCAGATTCATGACAAGAAACAATTCATCAAAGTTATGCACCAATGCATAAAACGATGATCGCTCTTAATTGGAAGATGCGCTTTGAATTGGAAGATTTTTTGAAGGTCATTGTTTTGATGTTTTTTACATTATTTCAAACATATCATGCCCAAAAAATAGGGTGGTTATAATTTTGGAAGTTTTTCTCATCGTACGAGGCGGGGTTTTCAGAATTCTTACGATCGCACTAGTCACATCACTAGTGCGATCCGACTTCGCACTAGTCACGCGACTATTGCGGACTCAAGCGACACACGGCCGTACGGGGCACCCGGCGATGAACCAACGACATTCCGGTCACTCATGATCATTTTGGAAGCATTTCAAACCAAAAACAAAAAAATAAAGAATATGGAAGGAGTGACTTCTTCCTATTCAGAGCGTTCGTCGTTATAAGTCACATGCATGGTTGCACAGTTTGTATCCGAATGCCATTCCATCAAGGTTAAGCATCTTGACAGTAACTCTGGCCAACCAAAGCCTTTCTGTCTTCGGATATCTTGAGCATTCTCATTTCCAGCTCCATTATGGACTAGGAAGCATCATGACTGTGCCTCGCCAGGACGCTAATCCTCAAAGCCGCACACTTGAGGCGAGCCTTATGAGACGGTGGCCTTTGGCTTGTGGGGCGTCAACCCCTTATCAAATCCTGAACACTTGTTGACACCTGGATAAATTTATCATGATGCAACTTAAGTGGGATTATAAGTTCCATATAATCATATTGTCTACGTATGCTGAAGGCACAATTGCCGCATATGATCACAATAGGTCGCAGCTTCTATAACATTGTGGCTTCTGAATCAAAAGCTGATAGCCGATGACTTTTGCCAATAATTGCTGACCAAATAATAATCAGGCCGTGGAAACATACCCAAGAGGTTTTCGTCCATCGGTCACATATATATATCAGGGCTGCATCCCAAGAACTGCAGGGCTGCATCCCAAGAACTGCAGGGCTGCATCCCAATAAAGACTGCGATGCACCTTCGGTGCAATGGGCTGCAACCCGAGAACTGCAGGGTTATATCCCTAACATTTTTACCCTGCATCAAATTGATATGACAGGAGCAGGAATTGATCCTTCCTTGCTAAGGTGTAGTGAGCCTTGTATAAATCATACCCTTACACAGATACGCATATGCGGGTACCAATATCTGTGAAAAACTGCTAAAATGCTACCTTTGCCAAAACCGTGGTTTGTCATCGGATTCTTGGCCAGTCATCCGAGCTACCGGAGACATCGACTGAGGTAGACGGAGTTGTGATCCTAAGTTATGCTTGACAAACATAACTAAAGAAATTTCACATTAGTACGTGGCGAATCCATTCTCACTCATCGCGATAGATGTTCGTCAAAGCGCGCGTACCGGGCCAAATATTGAGGAGATGAGCAGACCGGGTAAAGGATTATAAGTCCAATCCCGTTAAGCAGGGCCACTCCGTTTGCATTAAAACAAGCCCCCGGTGAAATAGACTCCGGAAACAAACACGGGCTCCCCGTTGCCGCCTGTGAACCTCCATAGTAGCTTCAGGAGGGGAGGAAGGGTTGGGTGCACTATATATAACTGTGGAAACATGTACCCAAGGGTTTTCGTCGATCAGTTGTATATATAAGGCCGAGAATCGTTCGATTATAAATTGTTAAATCGTGGGATCATCGATCGCAAAAGCGACGACGGCAAGCGCAATAAATCCGTAACGTATACTTCGGATGCTTTGAATCGTCACTCTGACGCACGATACGTATGGATCAATCAGTAATCCAGCGTCAATCTGCATCACGAAACGCAATTCATTGAACCTTCAAACGTCACTCTGAAATGCGATACGATTTGCAGAAAGGTGGGCTACATCCTAAGAACTGTAAGGTGAGGGACTAAAGTGGACTCAGTTCCCCCCAATAACCTAAAAACACCATGAGGGACGCCTCAAATCGGTGTAAGAGAACTGGTACCAGCAAGAAGCAACAACAACAAAGACATCATCGACATATACAAAGGTATGCCCATTGTGAGGTCACAACTCTTTTAGGAGGGGAGATCTGTCAGGGTCATGACCGATGACATATGTGTCATACATGTCATACGTGTCATACCTGTCAGACATGTCATACCATGTCATGTCATGTCATGTCGTGTCATATATTAATATGACAGTCTACAGTACGATCGATCACGACTGTACACGTCGAGTCGTGTCATACATCATTATGACAGTCGTCATTACAGTCGACGATGACTGTACAGGTCGCCAAATGATATGTCACATCATCTGTAATTATTCAAGGAAATACTTGAATGACATTGTCATCGAGAGTTCGTACTCCGAACTCGAAGATGACAAAGCAAAGATACATCTTGTTTATTCTTCAAGAACCATCTTTCGCTTCTAGCATGTGCGGAACACATATGCGCAGCATGAACGAACTAGTCGTCATTACCATGCTGGTCGTTCAACCTACGTCTCGGGTTCACAACCCAATGGCGGTACCATCTAAGATGATGGGAGACGTAGGTACTTAAGTGAGGAAGCGTTGTGCTTCAGAGCTGATTACTCAGAGACTGCACTCACATCCCGCTATATTGTTCACTTGTGTATGCTGTTCAACTGCACAGTGATTATTGATAATATTGAATATTATAACAGGGCTCGCATAGCTCAGCCCTTAACAGCGTAGCCGTAGACATCCACGGCTTCGCAATAGGCCGGCCGTCGTTTTGCTGGTCGCTCGTACGCTCGCACGCACGCTCGCTCGTTCGCTCGCTCGCTCGCGCCGACGCATTCGCAACCGCGTCGTGCCGCTCACCTGCTGAAATGATGTCCTCAAAGATCTCGGCCAGTTGCGTGCTGGTTTCCGTATTGTCCGCGAAGCTTTGCGCGTCCTGCGCGTCGGTCATCCGCGCGACGGTGTCGGCGAGGATCTCCGCGACCACCACGCTGGACGTTCCGGGCGGCGTCGGGGGCGTTGCCGATGCGGGGTAACTGGCGTACATGGCGTAAGAGGGCGCGGCGGTGCGCGCGGGGGTAAACGACGCACCGCTGTACGCGATCTGCAGCGCGCTCGCCGTCTGTTCCACGCTCAGTTGGTTTTGCTCGTCCAACCCGCTGGCTGCGTAATCCTGGAGTGTGGTGTTCTGCACGATTGCCACGCCGCCCGTGTGCATCCCCAAAATCCTGGACCGCTGGATAGTGTTCTGCATGTCGGCCTCCATAGACAGCAGCGTGGCGTTGCGCGTGCTCCCGGAATGCAGCAAATCCAAACGCTCCAGGTCGTAGTACGTGATCGACGCGTTCACCACGACATCGTACATATCGGAGACGTAGATTCCGGACTGCGACAGACGTCGGCGACGGCTAGCCACCGAGATGGAGCGGTAATTGTGGATCGCGACCTGCTCCGCGGTGACGTTCGGCTGCGTCGAGGCGATCTCCGCGCGCACGTTGTTCAGAAACTCGGTGACAAAAACGTTGTCCTCCTCGTTGAAATAAACGTTTTCGTACACGTGCTCGCTGAGCACGTCGTCTCCGATGATGCTGTAGTTCGCGTCGACCATGGCCACGGCGGCACCGACGTCGGAGCCACCGCTGAGACTCAGCACGCGCGTGGACGCGGTCTCCGTGGCGTTGCGCAAATTGGTCAGGAACAGTTCGGCGAACGTCTGATTGGTCATCAGCTTACGTCGCAGCGTCACGATCGTGTCGCCCTGGAAGCGGGTGGCGCCGGTGATCGTGGTGCGCACACCGGGCTGGGTCGGGGAGAGCGTGGGTGCCTTCGTCGGCTGTGTCGTGGTCGGGGATCGCGTCGGCGCTTGCGTGTCCGGCGAACCCGTGGGCGAGGTCGTGGGCGCGCGCGTCGCGGGGGACCCGGTCGGGGTGGTGGTCGGACCGTCCGTCGTGGGGGGCACGGTGGGAGACGACGTCGGCCCGCGCGAAGTGGGGGACGTGGACGGAGACTCGGTGGGCGCGTCGGTGCTGGGCGATCGAGTCGGCGACTTCGTAGGCGCGTGCGTGGTGGGTGGGGTGGAGGGCGCGTCCGTGGGTGCGTCCGTCGTGGGTGGTGCGGTGGGTGCCGCTGTCGGCGCTGTTGGGCTAGCGCTGGGGCTAAGCGTCGGGGCGTCGGTGACGGGCGAGCGCGTCGGAGGCACGGTGGGCGCGACCGTCGTGGGAGAACCGGTCGGGGATCTCGTCGTGGGCGAGGCGGTCGGTGGTGGGCACGGCGGAGGGGGTAGCGGCGGGAATGGCGGCGGACTGGGTGGCGGTGGACTACGCTCGTGCGTGACGGAGTAGGTCAGGCGCTGCGGGTCCGCGAAATGGGACGCGTGCGCGTGCCGAAAGCACGGGCAGTACAGCCGGTAATCGACATCGAACGGGTCGTCCTCCGCCGTGATCAGCTGTACGGTGGTTGGCGGCGACTGGCACTTCTCCCCGTAGAGCGCGTTGCACTGATCCACGTCGAGCACCGGCCCGTAGCAACCGAGCGTGTAGGGCGCTCTGGGCGTCATGTGGTAGTGGTACACCGACAGATCCCCGAATCGCTCGCGGGCGCTCGAACCCGTGTCGACCACGGCGCCGTTCGGTGGCGCGTCGGGCGCGTGGTCGCCGTGGTGGGATGGCGCCGCGTCGTCGGGCATCTCGTACGCCGTCTCACCCGCGCGCCCCTCGTCGCACCGCCAGCCCGTCTGCGCGTCCACGTAGACGCACATGTGTTGGTGAGACGCGGCGAGCTGCGTCCCGGGCGCGTACAACGGGTAGTGGCCGCCCAGCGAATACGGTCCGGTGGACACCGGTCCGTAATGACCGTTGCACGCGTCGTAATCGCCCTTCGCAAGGTGAGACTCGATGGCGTACACGCCGCGCCCGTCCAACGCGTACGCCACGAGCGCGTGGTCCAGCGAGGGCGGCACGTCGACGCACGCGTATTGCGAGTGCAGCGCGTAGGCGTCGCCCGCGACGGTGTAGCCGTTGTACACGCGGCCGTCGCACGTGTCCAGCGCGCCGGCGTCTCCGCCGCATGCGCGCGTGGCCTCGCTGTCGCACGTTCGCACGTCTATACCCGCGGTGCAGCGATGCGTGGCGGTTCCGGAGGCGCTCGAGGCGCATTGCACGACCACCCCGCCCTGGAAGGGCCCGCGAACCGCGACGCCGGTGATGTCGTACGCCACGGTGCCGTGCACGCTGATGGGGTACGGCGTCGTCGAAATCTGTTTGACGGTGATCGCGACGCAACGCGCGCGCGCATCCAGCAACAGTTGCGGATCAACCAGTGAGGCGTCGGGGCAACCGTTGGTGCGCAACGTGCCGCCGTGTACTCCGGTGAGGGCGTTGTACGTCACACCCGTGGCATCCGAAAACGAGCCGACCGTGGAGCATTGGCCGAGCGCCGCACCGTCGCAGCCGGTGGCGTCCACGGCCACAAGTTGGCTCAAAGCCAGCTGCGCCGTGTTGCTCTGCGTCAGCAGGGCGTTGTAGGCGCTGGCGTCCACCACCTCGGTCCCGTAGGAGCACAGCGGGTCCTCCACGCATCCGCTGCGCGTGCGATGCGCGGCGCACCGACCCACCGTCTCGTAGTCCAACTGTCCGCTGGCCACGCAGGCGGGCACGTTGTACGACACCTCCGTGGTGACGTACGGTGACGGCTGCGGGATGAAAATGTGATCGTAAGCGCTCAGGTCGTCCTGGCTCTGGCCCAGCGTGCGCGCGGGCATCTGGGCCTCCCCGGAGAGGTAATCCAGAAAGTAATCTTGCAGCGGCCAAACCCTGCAGGAGTCTCAGCGAAGAATAACACAATCAAGCAGGTCATGAGCCGAGTGGCTAAAAGTGGTTGCGACCCACAATACGCGGAATGCCCTCTCCACCGGCCAGGTGAAACGTAAAAAGAAGCCATAGCGAGCGACGATACTGCTGCCGAAAAATGTCCCAAACTGATCTCCACCTCAAGGAGAGGCCATACTGCGGAAAGGTCAACTACTGCCTAAGGGGGCGCCCACCCCATCTCTGTGTCAAAACTTAGCCAATCATGGCAGCAGCTAGGCGCTGTGCCATCAGAATTACCGGGAAAGTGGTGACGCGCATAACCTGCGAGAACAGGTGTTCCGCTCGGTGAAAACAAACTGGCTAAGCTCCATAAACAGTCCGGCCGAGTGCTTTTATCATGCATCTCGGAAACCCGGATAATACGAAATAATGACTGACAGTACAGTACTACTGTACTGTCATCCTAGCTACTAGCGGAGTCACGGTTCCGATCAGAGACAGGTCAGGCTAGGGGCTATCAGAGCCCATAATAATAACCCTGAACCTAAAGTCCAGCACAAGGTACATGGCTCACCGCCGACTGAACGGTGGAGTAACTGAGGCCTGGATCCTCAACGTTGCGCTCGTGCCCAAACTTTTCCCACGAAGGGGTTGTCAAGCCGTCATCCTTGTTTGCAGACATTATGCCCAGAGGTCCAACAACCGAATTCAAAGTGATAAAGAGCTAAAAATGCGCGATGGCAGAAGAAACTGCGATGGACTTTCGAAGTATGAACGATTTCCAAACGTGAGGGGTCAATATCAATATTTGGGCAACTAGAGCTCTATTTTATCGAACTCGCAGTGAAACCCACACTTGACACTAGTATGACAGAACCGGAAATTATTGACGAAGGTTTTACCAGTATTTTATGCCATTTGGTGGCAAGTTACAGATTCCCTCTTGCTTTCAACGTTTACATTAAAAATTCGGGTCGTTTCAGAGGAAATCCAGCATTGGGGAAAAATATGAGCGTCCAGATCTGTCATATCCCCGCTTATGCCACCATGTCATCGCTTATGCCATCTTATGCCACCATCTTATGCCATTTATACCTGATTTATACCAGGAATGGCATAAAAGTTGTATTTACCAGCAGCCACCAACTTCTCCAAACACCCACCAAATGGCATGAAGGCGCGTTGCGTTGGACCCTCCCGTCTCCTCTTCTGTATCAATACGGAAAAGTTTTTTAAGATCATCGCGATGGGCTCCGCCTCCTACACCCCCCGTAAGTACACTTTTTTTTTTCCGGCAAAATTTTAACGAGGCTCTGCCCCACACCCCCCTGTTACCCCGAACTTTTTTCTTTAACTGCGTTTCAATGGGGTGGGGTCTGCCCCCCCATTAACCGTTCTGGGTTCAAACCTTTTTGAAAATACTGCGCCCCGTGGCGGGGCGCCCCACACACAAACTGGTTACTTTCGCTTTTTTTGTTCATACATATCCTACATATGCACCTACTTTCGGTAGTCGTCTCGTATCACGGCGCGTCATGAATTTCTATCACATATGTTAGAGAGTCGTATATCGCGGAATGCGGTGATTCGATATCACATAATTTCGGGAGGCGTCTTGCACGGCGTGCCATGAATTCATAGCACATATTTTCAAGAGTCATGAATAACTTTTGAGTCACGAGGTCTTTTGGAATGAAACTTTGCATACATAAAGGGATTTTATAGACGAACACAACGATATATTGTTCGTTGTGATAGGATAAGTAAAACCCAAAATCTGATACCCATATCTTGTGGCTATATACGAGCCGTGAATAATAGGGTATCTTGACCGTGAATAACTTTTGAGTCACGAGGTCTTTTGGAATGAAACTTTGCATACATAAAGGTTTGTTATAGACGAACACAACGATATATTGTTCGTTGTGATAGGATAAGTAAAACCCAAAATCTGATACCCATTTCTTGTGGCTATATACGAGCCGTAAATAATAGGGTATCTTGACCGTGAATAACTTTTGAGTCACGAGGTCTTTTGGAATGAAACTTTGCATACATAAAGGTTTGTTATAGACGAACATAACGATATATTGTTTGTTGTGATAGCATAAGTGAAACCCAAAATCTGATACCCATATCTTGTGGCTATATACGAGCCGTAAATAATAAGATTTCCCCACACGCACCGCACCACACGAGATTAATATATATATCTAGATATATATGCGTGTAGATATATGAGTTGTAAACAAGTGATATATGTTAACTATGATCAAACTTCGATCGGACTTCGGTGTCTTAGAGAACACGGCAGGTATATAATACAAGATAACATGATAGGTAATAATGCTAAAGCAAGAAGCTTACACAAAATAAAATGCTAGTTGTTATTGCTAAAGCAAAAAGCTTATACACGATAAAATGCTATTCAAGATAGAAGCTAGTTCACACGGAGGGTTAGTCATTGTATCTTTTCAAGTTCCTATTGGTGCGGATAAGAGTGTTCATGTCAAATTGGTGAAACACAAAAACACCTCGGAACCCCATGTGGCTTTTCATTTTGTGGAGGCGGATATGGGAAGCCGCAATGTCACCCGTCAAAACTAGCAACCGACCATTTCCAACAAGAATCTTTTGAGCACCTTGAAACTTGACCTCCAT
>LGRX02005640.1:0-34188 GCA_001247695.2 Cymbomonas tetramitiformis
GTCGCCGCCTCCATCGATGCCAGCAACCTGGCGAGGTGAGCCCCCCTCCCCCCCCTTCCTTTGGAATGTTTGCATGTCGGCGTTAGGGTCCCTTTGATACTCCGTTAGCATGCTAACGGCAGTATACGTGCGTGTTATCTCCAGGCTCGGCCACGACTCCCCGCTGCCCGCCTCGCCTTCGCCACTCCCCGAGCCGATGGGCGACCCCGCCGACGACACCACCCCTCCCCCGTCCCCGTCCTTGAGATAGAGAGGGCGAATCTGACTCGTCATCCATGATGGAGGTCGATGCCGAGCCCCAGGTCGCCGACCTCTTCATGAGCCATAACGATGCCAAATTGGCGAGGTGCGTCCCTACCCGTGATGTTATCGCCGGGCGTTAGTATATTGTTAGCACGCCTGTATGTAGCATACTAACGGCAGTATAAGTGCGTGCTATCTCCAGACTCGGCCACGACTCCCTGCATCCCGCCTCGCCTTCGCCACTCCCCGAGCCGATGGGCGACCTCACCGACGACACCACCTCTCCCCCGTCCTTGAGAGAGGACGACTCCGACTCCAGCACCGACGGCACCACTCCTCCCGCGTCTTTAACCCCTTAGCTGCGACACGTTGAGAATTCTCAACAAGGCCTCGAAAATGAGAGCGTGGCTTACCATGAAACTGCATATGCGCGGTTGGCGCATCGAATATTGTAAGGTTTGTGGGTGCACTCATGATATATGGCTACAGGTTAACCAATAGTATAGCACATATACTAGTGCGATATCTCTCTCACGTGTTAGTATTTCCAAACCCAAATTTGTCTATTTGTGTCATTTTGCGCTTAAATTTGGCTTTGAAAAGTAGCTAACCAAGCCATAAACATCCCGTATTGGTAAGCATATACGTGGCCATGTGGAAATATACGATAGAAATGGATCCCAACGCCAGTCTCGCATGCAACATGGGGTATTATATCACCACATAGTCTCATTTTATGAGCAAAATCACCTGAGTTTTAGCTTAAGTATGGAAAACATTTCTTAAGTGAGGAAAACATTTGAATCCAAGTGTTTTTTCGGTGTTGTTTTTTTTTTTGCCATTTTTGGTATTTTTGGCACATTGGGCGGTATTAATGCGTACTATGGATTAGGGATAGTCTAACATGTTAATTTCCGCGATATTTTACCATGATACAGGTCAATAAGACTGCAGTCACGCATCGTACACAAGACGTATGCGTAATTTCTATGCTCAAAATACTCAAAAATTTGGTTGGATAATCCATATATCTCGAGATATACGATAGATATAGCTATACCATGATTCGTTGTGGCTTATTTGATGGTCTCCTATAACATACATGATGTCGTATGCGTGCATGCGGCCATGATCACGCAATACTTTGAATTGTCCCCAAACCACATATTTTTGCAAATAATTCCAACCGCAACTAAGGGGTTAAGAGAGGGCGACGACGAGCAGTATGACAATCGACTTCGCAATCTTGTGCGAGGATGTACCGTGGAATATCGCAAAGCCTACCATGACCCTTGGGCATCGATACTTGTTGGTGACTTGGTGGACCAGATGCCTGAGCCCTCCTATACAACCATTTGCGCGGATCGGTTAATAGAGGTGCGGTTCGCGGGCAAGGTTTTTCGATGTGAGGCAACGGACGGGGTCATGACGTTGGCTTCGATGGTCCACGTTTTCTACGACCTCTTTGATTGGGTTGATCATTGTATGTCCACGGGCTTCCAAGGGGCACCGGCAAATTGGAGTTACGCCCAAGACGAAGGCAGTGATCATGAGCCTACCCGCGCACATCCCGAGACGACCGAGCTCCCCGACCACTCTCCGCGTCATGGGGATGTGAACCTGGCGAGGTGACCCCCCCCCCTTAGGAATGTTTGCATGTCGGCGTTAGGGTCCCTTTAGGACGCCGTCGGCATGCTAACGGCATAATAAGTGCGTGCTATCTCCAGGCTCGGCCACGACTCCCCGCTGCCCGCCTCGCCTTCGCCACTCCCCGAGCCGATGGGCGACCCAATGCAGGTCGCAACCCCTCCCGCGTCCTTGAGAGAGGACGACGACGCCTCTCCAGCCGCCACGCTTTTGCCACACCCCGAGACGACCGAGCTCCCCGACCACTCTCCGCGTCATGGGGATGTGAACCTGGCGAGGTGACCCCCCCCCCGCCCTTAGGAATGTTTGCATGTCGGCGTTAGGGTCCCTTTAAGACGCCGTCAGCATGCTAACGGCAGTATAAGTGCGTGCTATCTCCAGGCTCGGCCACGACTCCCCGCTGCCCGCCTCGCCTTCGCCACTCCCCGAGCCGATGGGCGACCCAATGCAGGACTCAACCCCTCCCGCGTCCTTGAGAGAGGACGACGACGCCTCTCCAGCCGCCACGCTTTTGCCACACCCCGAGACGACCGAGCTCCCCGACCACTCTCCGCGTCATGGGGATGTGAACCTGGCGAGGTGACCCCCCCCCCTTAGGAATGTTTGCATGTCGGCGTTAGGGTCCCTTTAGGACGCCGTCGGCATGCTAACGGCATAATAAGTGCGTGCTATCTCCAGGCTCGGCCACGACTCCCCGCTGCCCGCCTCGCCTTCGCCACTCCCCGAGCCGATGGGCGACCCCAACGACGACACCACCCCTCCCCCGTCCCCGTCCTTGAGAGAGGGCGAATCTGACTCTTCATCCATGATGGAGGTCGATGCCGAGCCCCAGGTCGCCGACCTCTTCATGAGCCATAACGATGCCAAATTGGCGAGGTGCGTCCCTACTCGTGATGTTATCGCCGGGCGTTAGTATATTGTTAGCACGCCTGTAGCATACCAAACGAATCCTAACGACATACTGTACTATCCGCAGGTCGGTGTCGACGGAGATCCAGGCCGAACATGTGTGCATGACGCCTTTAGAGATGGCATGGAAGCTGCGAGACGACGCACATGAAAAGGCAATACGGGAGGGAGAACTGCGAGAAGATGGATTCTTGCTATGTGATTGTGGCATGTGCTATGGCACGGCCACGTGGTGGGGTAAAACAACCGTATGGCGTCACCGGAAGCTATTTAAAAGGATTCGCCGCGCACGTGCCTACGCGGATGCGGTAGATGTCTCCGTACCGGATGTGCGTATGGGCATGGCTTTGGACGATGACCCCGAGACGACAGAGCTCCCCGACCACTCTCCGCGTCATGGGGATGTGAACCTGGCGAGGTGACCCCCCTTCCCCCCCCTAGGAATGTTTGCATGTCGGCGTTAGGGTCCCTTTAAGACGCCGTCAGCATGCCGGCTAACGGCAGTATAAGTGCGTGCTATCTCCAGGCTCGGCCACGACTCCCCGCTGCCCGCCTCGCCTTCGCCACTCCCCGAGCAGGTTCAAGTGGACGATCGTGAGGTAGCGGATTCCGACCGCTCCGACGATCCGACGATCCACGAGGAGGATTTGGAAAGTTTCGACGATGACCGCTCCTATAGCGATGATTTCGCATCATGCCAAGGCGAAAACTTTGAGGAATGCGGGGATCCATTTGCCGAGGTTGAGGGTGATGACATTGGCGAAGCCGGATCTATGAAAGGCGACGACGATCGGATGGATGCAGACGATGCGATCATGGACGACATGAGAACAGCGACGGCCGACGGGCCGAGTTGATCGCAGGGATCAAGAGGTTGATGGCCGGGCAGCAAGAGGTGAGCACATATGTGTTGGCATGCTGATAGCATACAAACAGTATGCCTTTAGCATGATCCAAGTGTGCTAGGGACGCACTGTGACACCGATTGTTATATAATGATCACGGCGTTCGATGGTGACCACACGCAGGAGATGGACGCGAACCCCGTGGCAGACCCGCGCCACCCACCGATTAACTCCTTCAAGATGCTTCTCGACCTCTTGGAATGGAACACCGAAGGCAAGATGTCGCGAGACTCGTTTGACAAGCTCCTCGCCATCATTCATGAACATTTCGGAAAACATTTGGGAACCTTTCCAACGAACTTCAAAGCCGCATGGAAACAGTTCGAAGTGTTCGACGCCCCCTGCAACATGGTTGACTTATGTGTGAAAGGATGCGTGTTCTTCGAGGGAGAGTACGCCACCGCCGACGTGTGCCCGAAGTGCAATGAGCCCCGGTGGGAGGCATTGGGCGAGATGGGGGAAGTGGACGCGGGGAAGGGCAAGAAAGCGCGATCACAATTCTTTTGGTGGAATGTTGCGGACTTGCTGAGACGTGTGTACGCAAATCCATACACCGCGGAGATGATGCTCGCTCACTCCAGGCACGTTCCACCGGCAGACGGATCGGTGCGCACTATCTGGGGTAAGTCTTCCACACAGTACCCCGTTATCATGTGGTTAGCATGTAAACGACGTCTTACGCCTGTCGTTAGCGTGTGTTTAGCATGTCTAACTCATTTACACGTGTTCTATGCCTTCATCGGATGGTAAGGAATGGCAGGAGCGGAAGAACGTGCGACACGTCGATTTTTTCAAGGAGGCCAGGAACGTGAGCATTCTGTTGAGTGCGGATGGGGCGGCTTTGTGGCAAAACAAAATGGGGGTGTTCCCTATCTACTTTCAAATCTTGAACCTACCTCCGGAGCTTCGCACGAAGTATGAGAACATGGAGGTATACGGAATCATTGAAGGACAGCACCCTGCGAACTCCCAATTACTGTATGGCAAGCTGGTGGATGAGCTCGTGGAGTTGTGGGACGAAGGCTTTGTGTGTTGGGACTCATACACCGACGAGCACGTGCGGTTGAAGGTCATGCTCTTTGCCATACTCATGGACTATAAGGGAGCGGTTGATGCCGCACAAGTCATGGACGTCGGTTCGTACGCTGGGTGCCTAGTATGCAAGATCCGGGGGACATTCGCAACATGTTTGCACAAGATGGTGTACATGTTCAGCAAGCAAGATCCACCAGGTATGTATGTAGCACGTTCTTAGCATACTATCGGTATCGTACGAACATGCTAAAGGCATGCTATCCGTATCATGAATGCATTCTGGACGTATGTTTGACGATTTCTTTGTTCTCACTTCGGCTTAGGCACTCAACCGTTGCGCACGGACGCCGAGTACATGCGTCATGGCGCAAGGCACGAAGATCTACGGGATAGTGGAGACCCAGAACTTTCGGGCGCGACCTTGGAGGAGAGCATGAGAAAGACGGGCGTGAAGTTCTTGAGCGTGTTTATTCGGTTGGTTTACTTCAAGCTCTACCGTGATTTCATCCTGGATGGCATGCATGACATCATGAACTTAGCGAACAGGATTGCCGCATCATTGCTCGGGGTCGACTTCACCGACGCCGTCCGCCAGCAAGCGAGAGAGGATGGTGTCCACCCCACGTGGCATGCCACAGCCAAGGTGAAGAATAGTAAAGGTAGGCAACTATTCGCGTGTTAGCATGTTCATAGGGTTGCGTTAGGTTGTTATGGCAATATTACCGACAGCCTAAACGCATGCTAACAGTATTTTCATGGTTTTTTTATTGTGCCGCAGGGGCGGAGGTTTTGGTGTACAAGATGACGCGTGTACCTTTCGCGATTCCACCCCGCCCTAACAAAACGTCCACCACGAAGCGATGTTTGGAGACCGCGCGCTTGTTTTTGCAGAGCATCAGGGCGACGGAGGGATGGGGGCGTGGTCACTTACGATTGCTACAAACTACCGCCGATAAGAAAGCCGCCAAGCACATTCGGGCTCATGGCGGTTTGAAGCTCGTGCAGAACGGTACCATGGCGACAGTCTGCGCTTGGCCACGAGATTACGGGCAGCCCGCCAATCCATTGGCGAAGATAGTGGGCCGAATGACCATGATCGTGCGGGAGCTGACGACGAAACAAGTGCGGCCTCAGGTAATCTGTTAGCATGTCGTTAGTAGGTACGCATGATACCGTTAGCACGTTAAGCACAATATATGGGCGTCCTAACATACTGCTATGTGCAGGATATGGGGCTACTTGCACGAGAAATAGAGCTATTTTTCAAGGACTTGGAGGCGACCGGACCAGCGTATATGTGGTGTGTTATTAACACTCACATGTTTTCTCACATGGTCACGCAACTTGAGAAGTATGGTCCAATGCGGGAAGTGTGGATGTACGCCTTTGAGTCCTTGAACGGCCACATCAAATCCCTAGCGAGGAGCAACTCCATGCCCGTTCCAGCCATAATGAATTACTTCAGTCGCGTGAAGCTGTTGCGTCTGGTGCGTGGGATAATCACTTTCATTACGGCAGGCGTCTCCACCCGGGTGCCGGCGGCCGTGACCATGGGGAGCCGCGGGGCGATTGCGGTTGAGGTATCGGCTAGGGGGAAGCGGGTGGTCTTGCGAGATGATGAAATCCAACACATTAAGGTTTGGATGCGCACTCACATTCCGGCGTATGGAGACCTGGTGGAGAGATGGGAGAAGTATGCGGAGGACGCGCGCAGGTGATCCCATCATTTCCTGAGCAGTTGTTGGCCCTGTACGTTCTGACGCCGCTATTACGTCGTTAGTACGCCTTTAGCATACTAACGGCGATATATGACTGTGCACAGATGGAATGCCAAGATGCGGTCGCGAAACAAAAAATACAGGCTCGCGGTTTGTACAAAGGAGGGTAAGCCTGAGCACATACGCGAACCCATATTTGGAGCATATGCGGATCCGACAGAATGGTTGGGCCGAAAGTTCACAAAGGACGAGATGTTGCTCATGGCGGGGCCGGCACCGGTTTGCTATAGTTTCGCGCACATTAAGATCGGCGACGCCCATTACCGCACGGCTACGACCGATCGGAATAAGCGCACCGTGCATAGCTATTTTCGTACGTTCTTCGTGAATGAGGAAATGGACAGTGATGGGAACGTAATCTTCAACGAGAAGGGTGAGCCAAAAACCGATGAAATCGACAGGTGAGGAAGCAACGACAATGTATCGTGCAGTTATGATGTCTTTAGTGTTTCGGTAGCATGTGATTAGCACAAGGATACCATGCTAACCGCATATTAAGGGCATTTGGACCAGCAATGGTGGTTTTCACAATCGTGGGCTTGGCGAAATGCAGGCACGGCCGCATTACCAAAATACTGCGAGTGGAGATTGCTGGAGAGTTGTACACCTTACTCAAGTGCGATTGGCTTGCAAAGCCGACCGAGAAACAGATCAAGGCCTACCGTCTACGAAACTCCATTCTCGGCCCGGATGATTTGACTAGGACGGTCTACACCTTCAACCCGCACGTTGACCCAGCAGCCTTTGAGCACAAGGAGCCATTCATATTACCCAATCGAGTAGAACAACAAGTTGTTATTGTGCCACATCCGTACATGGAGACCGCCGTTATTCTCGACCCAACGGCCGACTTCTTTGAGTGCATAGGATGACATTAGAATGTTAAATGTGTGATAATGACATGCTAACGCTGACGTGCTATCGGCGTCCTAAGGACATGCTAGCGACATACTAACGTTCCTACCTTTCCGAGGAATTCCGCTCGCTTACCACCTGACCCGAATCGCATCATACTCCGTGGCATATCCTTCCCCTGCCCTTCTAATCACCATATAACATGTTCCCGGTGATCTACGCACCCCCACATGCCTCACCACTCACTATCCCTCCAGTTGGCGCGAACACATGCTTAAGGCGCAGTGGCGTTAGCATGCCTTTAGCATGGACATGCTAACAGGCCTATGGGGCTTTATTTAGCATGCCGTTAGCACGCATGCTAACACCTATCTGGCGTTAGCATGTCATAGCATGTTCATGGCACGCGTTTAGCATGTCGTTAGCAGCATACTAACGTTTTCCAGGACCGTAGGGGCCTCTGTGCTCTTGCCTCCCTTGGCCGGCACTGCTGCCCGCAAAGCTGGCAACTCTACCGCGAGCTTCTCCTTCACCTCGGCACCGGCAGCCACCTGCTGCTGCTTGGTCTCCGGCAGCTTGAGCCACTCCTCGGTGGTGATACCCATCTTGTGGTTGTCGATCCGGTGCGCGATGTTATACTCACGCAGCTTGGCGTTCTTGACCTCGTTTGGGTACCTCGAGTTCTTCCGGATCTTGTGGAAGTCCGGGGGCACGTTCGAGTCGCGACACCCAGTGTAGCAGCGCTCCGGGGTGTGCCACAAGCGCGTGAAACAGTACTTGCACTGCTTGTCCTTGCTGGCGTCAGGTGGTGGAACTCTGCTGTAGGTGGACTTGTCCCTCTCAGCGTTGTTCGCCTCCCTTGGTTGGTGGCTTCTTCGCGTCATCGTTGGCAGGTTGGGCCGGCTCCTTCTTCTTGTGGTCCTTACGCCTGTCCCCAGTCCTCCTGGCAGAACCAGAGCGCCTCATGGCAGCCACCAGCTCGGGGAGGTCAAGTCCCAGCTGCCTCGCCTCGTAGCAGGAGTAGACGCAGCTTGACCTGCGCGTGAGCTCTTGCTGGAGAGTCAACGCCCAAGCCTCGGCGTCATTCTTCAGCTTGTCCTGGACCTCTACGATGACCTCCAGGTCCTCCCACGTCACCTTGTTGGGGGCGGGGTGGCTGACTCGCAGCTGCTCTGACACGCGCTCCTTGTACTCCTTGATGCGCAGCCCCTTGACGCACTCCTCAATGTCCTGCCTGACGATGGCGTCATCCACCTTCTTGCCAGCGTTCAGCGCAGACTCCCTGCGGCGGCAACTTTTCACATAGGCGAGGCCATCTTGCTCCGGGGTCTGCGACTTGGCTACCAGCAAGTCCTCCTTCTCCTTGGTGCCCTTCATCAGAAATTTGGCCTCAAGCTCTGCAACGAAAGCCCTCAGAGCCCAGAAATAGTGAGACTCTTCAGTACCATCCTCGCCTGTAAGGCCCCTGGTCGAGGTTCCCACCTCTTCCCACTCTTCAGACGCTTCACCATCAGCATCGCCATCTTGAAACTTTCTGCAGACTACTGTACCCATGCCTCCCCTGGCTGCATCTCGTGAAAAGGGGGCAGTGCACAGCGCACCGAGCCCTGGAAAGAGTCCCTCTCAGAGATGTCCTTCAAGACGTGAAACGCGTGGGAGGCCATGAGGCCATTTTTCACGTATGCAGCGCACCACCACTCGTGAGCGATCGAAGTGGCATGATCATCCCCTGCCAAAATCGAGGGCAGGAGATCCCATATTGACCTGTAGTCTAGCTGAGAGTTCTAGAGGGCCTGCTTTGCCTCCGGGCTGAGACCCTGGAAAGCTGCTGACCTCATGTGCCTGCGTATCCTGGACTCATGAGCTCGCTGCGCGCTTCCCACCATCTCCACAAAACGCCTGATGAAAGCTTCCCTATCCTCCGTCGTTCTTGCCACCCGTGTAGCGAAGCTTCGAGTCCACTTTGTCAAGTCCATCACTGTCCCTGTCAGGCTGATACATGTCGTCTAAGCTATCGAGTGCAAAAAGAAAATTGCTGGCTGTGGGCACTGAAGTTGTCACTCCTCTTCTAAGTGCTGCGCTTGCTGCTGCTGCGCTTGCTGCTGCTGCTGCTGCTGCTGCTGTTGCTGCTGCTGATACTGGTGTCGAGGGACTGGATTCTGGAGCCGACCCCTCTGTGCTCATATAGCCAGTGATTCGCCTCTGAGTGCTCCTCTCCCGAGCCAATCGCCGTGCCTCCCGTTCTGCGGACTGGACAGCGGTGGCGCTCAACTCTGCCTCACCCTCCATGGTCAAGTGCTATGTCAATGCGCGACAAGTGGGGCGAAGGAGGTATGTATGCCTTCTCTCAACGTGAAGCTCGTTTATCCGAGTAGAATGCGGGCTTAATTCAGGCTGGTTTAGGCCAGTGCACTGAGTGCCCCTGGATTCACACCGCGTTCTGAACAAGGAGAAGGGTGAAACGCGTGCGACCAGCACAGGCCCAAGGGCGTAATAAATATGCCCCGATACTCTAGATCAGCGGCGAATGCAGGATATTCGTGCGAAAGGGGCTTAAGGCTAGGCCAGTGTGCTGAACACCCCTGGATTCGCAAAGCCACTGCCCAAGTGCCCATCAGGAGCACAAAAGTTGTCATGAGAGCTCGTTGTTCGCCAAGATGTCAGAAGCAAACGTCACTACGCAGGGCTCAAGCTAAACCAGTGTGCTGATGAGCACCCTTGGATTCGCAACGCCGCTGCTCATCAAGAGTCCAACAGTTGTCATGAAGGCTCGTTGCTAACCAGGATAACCAGGAGTGAAGGTCGCTATGCAGGGCTAAAAGCTAAGTGTGCCCGGAGGCACAGCGTGAGCCGATATGCCTATGCGTCCGTATGTGTGTCATCGGGGGTAATCTGGGATTGGCACGATGACAGTGAAATTGGGCTTGAAATCACGATGAGAATGAATACCAGATGTCCGGGGTATGACACTATGACACTATGTATGACAGTATGACACTATAGTAGTATGACAGTACTGTGGGGGGTGTCATCGTGGAACTCAGTCAGACCCTCGAAGAATGGTCAGATTCGCATCGGGGTTGAAAAGACAATGAAATCGAATATCAGATATTAAGGTTATGACAGTATGACAGTATGACGCTATGACAGTATGACAGTATGACAGTACAGTAGTATGACAGTACTGTGGGGCAGTCATCGTGTCAGCCTGTCGGCATAACATCTGAATCGAGAATGACGAATCGGAATTAGAAATGAGATCGGATCGGGAACTGAACGTTGAGCCGAAGTGTGACATCGGCTCTCGAGTGGTTGACCCTGCAACCTGAGTGACGAGTGAATAAGTAGAGCACTTGAGAAGTGTTTAGCCTTCAGAACTCGGAACCGAATTATCGTTTGTACCTCAATCTGGCCCTGATCCAGTATATTATAAAAATCCGAATTGTGTACCTTTGCACGTTCAATCAAAAACATATCTCCGAGCATCTGTCGTCGTGCCCCTGGCACATTTGGTATCAGCGTGCTGCGATTTCGCCTCTGCGCAACTCGCCCACGGGCCTTTTGAAACTTCCGTTGTGATACAGGGGGAGAGCTGCACTTCCGGCTATCTGGGCGCAATTTTAGCCTCCGTAAGTACATTTTTTTCGTATACAACGGCCGTATCCTTTGGAAAACATCTCCAAAACTTCATATTTTCGCCCCTTAACACTGGGGGCCCAACCAGGCTCAGAAAAGTCAACATTCGTTTTCCGATCTTAAACTCCAAGTCTGCCCCAGGCTACAAACAACCGTCAGGGAGCACCCTAAAGGGTTTCCCCGGTTTATAGTAGCCAGGAAAACCTCATAGCTCACTTTCTAGAGCCTTAAAAAGGCGAAAAACAGCCAAAAACAGCCCAAAATAGCCGTTTTAGCCCGTTTTCAGCCTACCCCGAAACCTTCCACAGTAGCCCCCACCACCAAAAACTCCTTCCCCAGACCCCATAGGACACCCTAGAACCCCTCAATACCGCCCTCACGGCCACCAGCAGTTGGGAAAGCCCCTCAAAACAGCGCTTTTAGTGGCTTCTGGACAGTTCCTGGACAGTTTCTGGACACCTCTGGTTTACCCTCTGGCTGGAATATTTTGGGAGTGTACGAAGTCCGGTTACCTTCTGGGACCTTGCTGAGCTTTCTGGTTGCAGTTTCTTGACCCCTGCCTGCATACATAGGCACTTGAAATCTGTGTCGCGGAGCCCTGGCGAAATTTTGAGTTCGCCGGTGTATGGCAGTACCCCCTTCGCCAGAAGAATACAGAAGAGCGTGGTGGAAGCAAGGACCCATCAAGTGGGTATTCCCTCCAGACCCCACCTACCCACCAGCAGGCGCCTTCTGGCAGAGCGGTCCTTGGAGCGGTCCTCCTTCCCCCTCTTCCTCTGACGACGAGGAGGAGAACTGAGCGCCTGGATATAGTCACGCTGGCTATCCCACCAAGATACCACAACTGGGTGTGGGTTCAGATTGGAAACCTTCTCTTCCGCTACCCGAACTCCCAAGACCTGACAGTCTTCCCCGCGCTCCCTGGCTCATATCCAGTGCAAGGAATCGAAGAGTGGCCTTGGGTCCCCCCATCTCCACCTGGAAGTCCCGCCCCTTCGCCTCCAGCGAGTGACATCGACGAGGACGAGACTAATTAAATAAAAAAGGCGAGCACTCACTACTTTTGCTCACCTGTGGCTATTGCCACACCCAGTCTTTGAACTCAACCAGCTCAGCAGTCAGAATGTCACAGCAGACATCAGAGGCATTTCCCAGCATGAGTGTCAGCGCAGAGCAGCTACACCACACTCTGTTCTCTCCCATGACCTTCCCATCGCCCACCGCATACGCTTCCGCTCACCCCATTCCACATCCAGGCACCACCATGCCCTACACAGCGGTGCCCCGCCCTTATACTATGCCGGATGGCACCCCCGCACAGGCCGTATGGAACGGCGTCAATTGGGTATTGCCCCAATCAGCGCCCCTCGCTGGGGGAGTATCACCAGTGCCGTTCACACTGGGAACCCATCACCCCGTGGGCGCATATCCCACACCGTTCCAACAACAGCTACAGCAGCAGCAGCAGTGGCTCGCGTACCAGCAGCAGCAACAGCAGTGGCTTCAACAGCAGCCGCTGGAACCGATGCAGCAGCAGTTACAGCAGCAGCAGTTACAGCAGCAGCAGCTACAGCAGCAACAGCAGCAGCAGCAGCAGCAGCAGCACAGCAACAGCAACCGCAGCCGCCACAACAGCCGCAACATCGACCACAGCAGCCCCATCAGCTGGCACCAGCCACCTCCGCGCTTCATGACTCAGGCGCGGATCCCTCATCGCTGCAGCACTTCATCAGCATCGGCGCCGCGGCCCTGCCGGACCCTCTGCAGGTACCCCTTGACAGCGGGGTTCAGCAGAACGTCTTGGGCGGTACCCAGCTCTTGGTGCGTCACCTTCCCGCGGTGGCGACAACCTCAGAGACTCGCCGGCATCGGCGTTCCCGAAGGGCATCTTCGGGCCCTGCGACACATGGCAAGCATCTCCCAGGCCCAAGCCACGCACCTGATCACTCTGACCCCGACTCCGGCACGGACATCAGCCGCACCAGCACGGGGACCAGAGGCAGCCGAAGCACGCAGGCACGGGCTGAGCGCAGGCGGAGGGCCGCCCACAGGTCCGGCTCCGACTCGGACGCGAGCAGCCGAAGTGAACACATTCGCAGAGAAGTCCTGGCGGCAGTACAGGCCCTGGACATCTCCGCGGTGCTCTCGAGAGGACTCGCGCTGCCTGGTGCGACGGTGTCGGCAGGAGCCTCCCCACCAGGCGACCCTCAGGGCAGCGCACAGGGCCTGGCGGCGGACCATCTACACGAGGCAGACGCCGCCGCCAGCGTAACCCCCCCAGTGCCTCAGACCGCCGCTGAGACCGCTCCCGCCGAACCTCCCACTCAGGGCCGGCCAAATCCCCATAACATGATGGTGGCCCGCCGGCGGCAGTCGATGGAGACGGTGGTGCACGGCGGTGACGATCCCGCACCAGAGCCCTCCTACCCTCAGTACCCAGAGGTCAGAGCCCTCTTCGTCACCCACGATGGTGGGTCATTGTGGGTGCACCAGTCAGCTGGGGTGCGAGGCGCGGCAACCGTCTCCTTACCATGGGACGAGCGCCGCCGGGCTGGGGTGCAGGGCGACGCCATCTTGTTCAGGATCATGCACCTGCTGGGAGCGCCGCTGACTGCATATGCGCGCATGGGGGGCCGGCTACACCATGCACCCCTACCCCTTACCAACCCTCGTGTGGAGACCTGGGTCCTCATGGTCGACCGCGAGGTCATGGATATGGCAATGGGGGACCCAGCCGCGGCCAATGTGCGGTCTACCAGCATGGGGCAGCCAGTATGGGAGTGGATCCCTGCTACTGCGCGGGAGTCGGAGATGCAGAACTTCGATCAGGACGGGCTCGCCGCGTGGTCGGAGGTCAGCAACTCCGATTGGTACCGGAGCATGAGCGTGGTGGCCGCACAACCATCCACACCCCTGCCCTTCCATACACCTCTCCCACTCCCTGCACCACCATCAGCCCCTACATTACCGCCCACTCCGACCGCAGTCCCCACAAATCCCGCGCCTGCGCCTCCGCCCGCGCATGCCCCGGGACCACCACCTCCTGCCCGTTTTCCCCATTCCGCCGCCGCAACCCCCGTTCACTCCCGCTGCCGCGAACCCCGTTCACTCTGCCGCCGCTGCGAACCCCGTGCTCTCTCCCAGCGCCACCCCCTTTGTTCCAGGCATCGTCCGTCTGCCGCAGGGCACTAACCTGCGAGCATCCCCAGACGAGGTCCGCCTGGAGCACAAGACCAAAGAGATGGTGCTAAAGCTGGTCAAGAGCGTCACCAGGTTCCCCCGCTCCGCGTCCGACACAAAATCGGCCGACAAGGAGAGCCTCCTGACGCAGTTGGAGCACTACTCCCACATGGTGCGGAAGGTATTCCAGGAGGCCATCGTGATCGAAGCATTGACCACTCCCAGTTGTACGCCATCAGTATCAGAGTACCAGGCGAGTGTGTCAAGCCTTCTTTGGAGCTTCAAGGAGTACACTCTTCAAGACCAGCAGAGAAAGTTCTTGGAGCGCGCGGCGGGGACCTTTGGGTCCGAGCAAGCTTGGCACCAACGCTACGGGGAGATGGACGTGTTTTTCAGCGATCTGGCGGTGTGCTCTCTGACGCAGGCCTACCTGGAGAACGCACACGGCGAGGCCATTGCCCTGAAGCAGGCGGTGAACGAGACCGCGGCGGAGTATTTCTCGCGACTGGAGACCCGCATGGCCTCCGTCAACTTCTTGGCCGGCAGAGTCCCAAATTGCGTGGAGATGACCAACTTGTCGATGCTCTCTACGTACCGCCGGGGGCTGAAATATGCACCCAAGGTGATGCGGCGCCTGAGAGCCATCCACTTGGATGTCTCCAAACCAGAAGAGTGGGAGAGGAAGGCCGTCGCTGACGACATCCCAGGCACCCACAACGCCTTGTTGAAGATTCGGGAAGTTGCTGAGGAGGTGGAGAGTGACATTGACACGGAGGCGGCTCAGAGGCGCTCTCAAGACCGTCCTCCCCGTGCTGTTTCCTTCGCTAACCCACCACCTCGCACCCCCTTCTACAGGCGTACCCCCTCTTCGAGCCGCCCAGCTCTTGCCATGCTGGAGAACGGGCCTGCCACCACCGTCGCCGCGGCAGTGACTCCTTTGCCACCACCACCTGGCCTCTCCCGCCCTGACGCTCCGAAAGTCCGCCGTTGCTTCGCTTGCGGCTCTGCGGAGCACATCGTCCGTAACTGTACGGACGAGGCTAAACTCAAGGAGTGGAGGGCCAATGCACCCGCTCGACTGGCGAACTCCCCTGGGTTTGTAGCCGCCGTCGTTTGGGCCATTGCGCAGCAGGAGGACATCTCCTCGGTGGATGGCGTCCCAGAGGAGTTCTCCGAGGAGGTCTTGGCTCTCGCTACCTGTGAGGACGAGCAGAGCTACCAGACCCTGGCGGCCCTTGCGGGCATCGAGCTTGTGGAGGGTGACGGCCTTCCCCCGGTGGAGAGCGATGAATGACTGGCCGGCGGCCAGCCCCAGACCCTGCCCTTCGAGGAAGTGAGGTCTTGCCCTGATGATCAGACCCTCTCCGCCCTGGAGAAGCGGTCAGAACCAGTGGAACCCCGACGCGCCCGAGGACGCAGAGACCCTTGGGGCCAACGTCCCCATCCCAAGAGCGTGGCCTTCACCTCTGGGACCCGCTTGCGACGCACCTACCGCTCAGCTGGTGCCCCATCGCCGCCGAGGGATGACTTGTCCAGCCACCCTCTTGCAGGAAGCACCCCCTTCGATGAGCCGTCGCTACCTCTTGATGACGGCCCTGCTTATACACAAGCGAGGATCGAGGGTCGGAGGGGACGGCGAGTTCCCCGGCACAGACCCCCCATTATGGGCAACAACCGCGGAGAGCCCCGCGACCTTCGCCCCCGACCGCGTGTTGTCCTGCCGCTGCCCATTTATCAGTCCAACCTCGCAGACCCACGGAAAAGGTTAACTGCGTGGCACTGGAAGAGAGATCTGTACTCCCTCCCCCTCGAAGTCGCCATGCAGAAGGTCCGCAGAGCTCTGCGCAAGTCCCCAGAGGCTGCCAAGGACCTGGTGGATAAAATGTCGGAGCGCGTCCGCAGCCGCGTACACTCTGGGAGTCGATCACCAAAGGAGCGCGTGAACCGCGCCCACCAGCTGGCAGAGAGGATACGCATTGCCCGCGAACCTCAAGATCGCAAGGAGGGCCATCAGCGCATAGCATTGTGGCACCTCCTCTCACACGACGGTCGCCAGCAAGTCCCCGAATCCTCCAACGCCAGCTCCCACGACCTCTACGCGGCTTGGAGAGAGCTGTCGCCTGCCGAGCAGCAAAAGGCAATCGCCACTTCGAGTCCAGACTCTTCCCCAGGTAGCAGGCTGTGGGAAAAGGAGGGCGCACGAAGAGCAGCAGCGAGGTCTTCGACATCCCTCTGCACCCTGGACACTGAAGTGGGCACGATACCTGGGACAGCGGGAGATGTGGGTTTACCTGGCGCCTGGTGCAGTCTGCACGCAGTACACCAGTACAAGATGAGGAAGCTGGGTCCCAGCCCCTTGGGAGCATCCCCTCCATCATCCTCGCTGGCCGAGCCCACAACAGAGACTACATCTTCGCACCATGATAACGCGCCGGCCACTCCGGGAGGAAACCCCGAGGGTTCATCCTACTGCTCAGAGGCGGAGGAGACCTCCGCACCCAGTTCGCTTTGCTTCACCCAGCAGATGACCACCGTCAGAACGCATGAAGCGGATGAAGCGCCACACTGTCTCGACAGCCACCCCATCGCTGAAGACCCTGAGGTGATGGAAGAGGAGGCCTCGGTCAATTCGCTCTGCTTCACCCAGCAGATGGCAGCAGCTGGGACCCCTCAGACGAGAACTGACCACCCGAGCTCTCACCAGCTCGCCCACAACTCCCCTGCTGGCAGCCCTCAGCATGACGAGGACCCTCTCACCCATGGCAGTCTCACCAATAGTGTCGCTACCCATGTGAGCCCCACAACAAGCGGCACTACCCACGTGAGCCCCACAGTAAGCGGCACTACCCATGTTAGCCCTACCACCAGTGGCACTACACATGTGAGCCCTACTACCAGTGAGCACCACTCATGTCAGCCCCACCTCGAGCGAATGCACCTCAGCGGGCACCCTGCTGACGGCGAGTGCAGACAACCTCGTCAGTCATCCGACTGAAGATGTTGATTTGCTGGATGAGGAGTTCTACGCCGCGTGTAGGCAAACGTTGGAAGAATGCCGCGAGGCCTCGGACAACCTCCTCCCCAACCTCAAGTGCAAAAGCATACGCACAGATGGGGGAGTTCAGTGGAAGACCGACATCGAGGGTACCCTTGCAGCGGCACATGACGAAGAAGGACCGCTACTGCTGGTATTCTACGCAACCCTCAGAGGGCACACGGTCAAGGTGCTGATTGACTCGGGGGCCTCTGACAACTTCATCTCGGAGCAGAGCGCTAAGCGATGTGGCCTCACAACACGAGCCGGCTCCGAGATGCGAGTCACCCTGGCGGATGGATCTGTGAAGATCACTGGCGCCACCGCGTACGCCAAGTTTAACACGCACACCACCACGGGCACCTATACGGAGAACGCCCTTGCCCTCCGGATCCTACCACTGGGCATACAGGTGGATGTTATCCTCGGCGGAAGGTGGCTGCGCAGTCACTCTCCTGTCACTCTGGGCTATGAAGGGAATGGCTCCGTCTCCTTCCTCAGGAAGTCCCGCAGTGGCAAGATTGGGGATCGCGTCACCATCACAGGCTGTTCTCCTGGGAAAGCATCTGGGGACAGGTCTCCGAAGGGCACGGCCTGCGCGGGATTGGTGGATGAGGTGTTCCTAACCCCTGCCCAGCTGAAGAAGTACCTGGTGTACGCGGAGACACAGAAGCTACGCGGCAATGACGACCCGGAGATACAGCCCGCCTGGCTCATGGTGACCGAGAAGTCCCCCGACGATACTGCTTCTGCCTTTGCAGCCACGGCTATCGACTCTGAGAACGCCGAACCCGCTGCGGATACTGAAGATGCAGAAGTGAGCCCTGAGTGGACCCTCAAGTTTCAGGACTTCTGGGGTGAGGAGTACAAGAAGGAGATGACGACTGCCCTACCGAACATCGATGGACTCAGACATGACCCCCAAGATGAAGCCAACATTAACCTGGACCCTGAGCTGAGCAAGAAGGGACCTCCCTGCCAGCGCATCTACAAGAAGTCCGCAGAGGAACTCCGCCAACTTCGAGAACGCGTGGAGACTCTGATGTCCAAGGGCTACATCCGACCCTCTTCCAGCCCTTATGCAGCTCCCTGTTTGATGGTCCCTAAACCCGGGAACCCCAAGGAGCTGCGACTGGTGATCGATTACCGGCTCCTCAACCGCCAGACAGTTAAGGACAAGTATCCTCTCCCAGACATCCAGATGATGTTCGACGAGATGCAGGGTGCGAAGTTCTTCTCTTCGTTCGACGCGGTGGATGGCTTCTGGCAAGTACCGATGGCACCAGGAGATGTCGAGAAGACCGCCTTCACCACCCAGATGGGGTCATATGAGTGGTTGGTCATGCCGCAGGGGCTGCAAAATTCACCATCTCAGTACCAGCGACGGATGCAGCGGGCCTTGGGCCATCTCCCGTTTGTCCGGATCTTCATCGATGATGTGGTCGTCTTCAGCAACACCGCTGCAGAGCACTACGAGCACGTCAAGCAACTGCTCCTGACATGCAGGGAGAAGGGCGTCTTCCTCAAGAGGTCCAAGTGACAACTGTTGAAGAAATCCTTGCGGTTCCTTGGCCACTGTATCTCCGCGGATGGCTGCAGACCCCAACACGACAAGGTGGCTGCAGTGAGGGACTGGCCCGAGCTGGAAACGGTTACCCACGTCAGGCAATTCTTGGGCCTGGCGGGGTATTACCGCAGATTCATCCACTGCTTCTCCGAGATCGCTCAGCCCCTCACCCGGTTGACCAAGTCGGACGTACCCTGGGAGTGGGGTCCCATGCAGCAGTGGGCCTTCGAGGAGCTGAAGAAGGCCCTCACCTCAGCGCCAGTGCTCGCCTTGCCCAACATTAAGGGTGCCGCAGACGGCACAGCACCTTTCGTGGTGCAGACGGATGCTAGCGGCATCGCTCTTGGGGGAGTACTGATGCAAGACAATGGAGATGGTCTTGGTCTGCGCGTGATAGCATACGAGAGCCGCCAGTTCTCAGCCGCCGAGCAGAACTATCACACCGGCGAGCGTGAGCTAGGTGCTCTACACCACTGTACCACCGTTACCTGGCGGCATTACCTCATCTTCACCAACTTCCGCATCCAGGGTGATCACCGCCCCCTTGAATGGCTGATGGAACCTGGCAGAGAGCTTAGCCGCAGACAGGCACGCTGGTACATGGATCTGGTGGAGGTGGGAGTCCCGAGAATGGAGTACATCAAAGGAGCGCTGCTGTTGGTACCGGACGCCCTGTCCAGAAGACCTGACTTCAAAGACAAGGACGTGCGAGAGGGGTTGAAGGAGGCAGGAGTGATTGACCCCACCTCAGATCTGCCGAAAGACCCCCTGGCAACGCTGGGGTCTGAATGCTTCTCCAGCTCACCACCCGCAGCTCATCCCCACTGGGCCCAGACTGTTGACTGTTGGCTCTCAGCAGTGGAGACCCTCTCCGTGGCGGAACAGGCCATGGACGTGGGGGAAACCATCGCTCTCGTTAACCCGAAGCTCTATAAGGGAATGAAGGAGGATCACCTCGACTTCGACATGCCTGACTGGCCTGCAGCTGATAGCGCGAAGCCGGTAGAAGCTCCACACGAACCCCCTGACAGAGCTCCACCCCAGATAAGGATAACGAGGAGTATGTCACGCGCTGGGAAGGCCTCTGCGACCCCAGCACCTCCGCAGTTGGCGTCACCGAAGACGCGAACGCCTACGTCACGAGCTGACGCATCGGAGGCGCCCACTGAGAAGGTGCCAGCGAACTCACCAACCCCGCAGCAGGCGCCCCAACAGTCAACTCCATCCCCGGTCCTTCACCCACAAAAACGGCAGGCTCCCCCAGAGGACTCACAGAATTGGCGTGTCCGAGCAGAGTACTCCTCGAAGTACGCCGAGAAATTTGGACCCTTCGATGTGGACGCCTGTTGTGACTTTGGCGGCCGCAACAGACAGGCGGATAGATTCTGGACAGACTGCCTTTCAGAGAAATGGAGGGGCCTTCGGGTTTGGTGTAACCCTCCATACAACTCCAAGCACATCACTGTGGAGGCGATCTTGAACAAGTATATCGCGGAATGGAAGGCAGACCCAGAGAACACCTCAGCAGTCTTCGTCCTACCAGATCACCAGTCCAAGCTCCCCGCGTGGCGCAAACTTTTCAGAAAGGCCAATATGCAGATTGTGGAGGTCATCCCTACTCACGATGACAAGGGCGAGCCCAATCAGTTCTTCGAGAACCCAGATGGGAAGGCCTTCGACCTTCGCTGGCCTGTCCTGATAGTACACGCCCCTCCCGCCAAACCACAACCAGCACGCGTGAGGCATCCGCGAACAGCCCCCGCTGTGATAAGGACAGGTGAGGCGGCAGACTTCAGAGACGCGGCCTCCCAGCAGTCGGACTCGAAGTTCCTGCGTGCGTTGAAAGCGGAGTACACCCGAGAGGGGACACTCCGTTCACTAAGAGAGAAAGTGAAGGCGGCACCGCACCAATGCCTACAGGACTTCAGGCTAGTGGGTGAAGTGGTTTGGAGGACTGCAGCAGGGAGATATCAGTTGGTGCTGGGGGAGGACTCTCCACTTCGAGAAGTGGTGATTCGTCATGCCCATGAGTCGTTGTCCTCGGGTCACACTGGGCGACACAAGACTCTAGAGAGGGTGCTGCGACGCTTCTATTGGCGTGGGGCCGCGGAAGATGTGGGCACCTGGGTTGCATCCTGCGCGGTGTGCCAATCAGTGAGGCCGCGGGGGACTTACCCGGATGGGTTGCTAAACCCTCACAGCATCCCAAACAGGCCATGGCAGGATGTCGCGGTGGACTTCGTCACCGGCCTGCCGGTATCAGAGAGAGGCAATGACGCTTTCGTGGCCTTCACCTGCAAGCTGACGAAGATGGTCCACGTTGTGCCGATGAACTTCGGCGACAGCTCCGCAGCTGTGGTGGCCAGAATCTACTTTGACTCGGTGTGGCGCTTACATGGCGCGCCTATGAAGATTGTCTCTGATCGCGACCCGCGGTTTCAAGATGCTTTCTGGCAGGAACTCATGAGACTGATGGGTGTGAAAGTGGCTCGTACCACGCCGTACAACCCTCGGTCTGACGGCCAGGCGGAACACAGCAACAGGGTTATTGAGGACATGCTCAGGTCCTTTGTAGACGCCAATGTGGAGGACTGGGATTTGTTCACCACTAACGTGGAGTTCGCGATCAATGACTCCAGGAGTGAATCTACTGGCTTCACGCCGTTTGAACTGGTGTTCGGGTTCTCGCCGCTGTCGCAGTTGGACCTTTTCCTGGAGGCTGCACAGTCCACCGCTGGACGACGAACTGGGGGAGTAGGCACCGCACACGAAGTGGCTGTGAAATTTTCGTCGCAGCTGCGGGACGCCAGACAGCGGTTAGAGCTGGCTCAACAGCGACAGCGCGAACAGTTTGATCGCAGACACGGGCAGCGGGAGTATGCTGTTGGAGATCTGGTCTGGATAGAGGCGAAACACCTTACGGAGAAGGTGATGGATCGCTCCATCTGTAGGAAATTGACCAAGCGCTGGCATGGACCAGTTCCTGTGAACGAACGCTTCTTCAGCGATGTACAGATGACCATGCCAGAGGCCGACAGAGGAGCCCCAGTAGCCTACCGCCTACGCCTCCCTCCTCACTGGCGGATTCACCGGACGTCTTCGCTCAACACCGCCTCAAACCGTACACCAGCGGTCAAGATGCTTTTGCCGCACGCGATCACCTAGCAGTACCTGAAGAAGTGGTAGTGGACGGTCAGAAGGAAGCACACGTTGAGCGCATCCTTGCACGTCGAGTGCGGTCTGTTCGAGGAAAGGAGGTGGAAGAGTGGAAGGTTCGCTGGACTGGCTACTCCAAAGCTCACGACCAATGGAGGACGCGTGACAAACTTGAACGCGGAAGTCCACTTCAACAACTTCGTGAATTCGAGCAAGCGAGACTGCACATGGAAGCGCAAGTCCGCGACGAAGCCACTCGGCGACGCGAGCAGCGTGGCCGCCACTCCGCTCAAGCCGGAATGACACTGGCCCACCTCATCACTAATCCCTGCGATGAACTGGACCAGCTCGAACAGATGGAAGATGATATCCCCCTGCCGTGGGAACGCCAAGAGCGCGTGGAAGATGGGTCGCTGGCACTGGTGACAGAGCTGCTGGCAATACAGACAAAAACAACCCGCACGCCCAGGATTCTCGTACTTTTCAGCGGTACTGGCTCAGTAGAGAGGGAATTCCTGAATTGCTTCCCCTCCGCCTCAGTAGTGACCCTCGACTCCGGGCATATCTGGCAACCCACTCATGTGTGTGACATCCTACAATGGGACTACAGACAATACCCGCCTGGATTCTTCGATGTTGTTTGGGCAAGTCCCCCCTGCAGGCAGTACAGTCAAGCGCGCACCACTGGTGGACCCCCTGACCTTCCCCAGGCTGACAAAATCGTACGACGAGCATTGCAGATCATTGACTACCTGGAGCCAAAACATTGGTTCATGGAAAACCCCAGAGGTCGCTTCCCTAACGCGCTACGGCTTCGCCCTATGATGCGCCAGCTTCCCCCACCGCTGGTGTGTACCTATTGCATGTACGGTACGCAGTACATGAAACCCACCTGCATATGGACGAACTCAGCACCACCCTCGCCCCTGCTACGCTGTACTACTTCAACACCGTGTGCGTGCAGATGGGCAACCGGTGCTCATCCAGAGACTGCTCAGCTTGGACCTCACCCGCAGCAGACTGGAGCAGGTCGATCCGCGAGTGTATATCCCGTGCCAGCACTCCTGCTACGACAACTTTTCCGACATTTACGCCTCCGCGACACTGAAGACCCGCTTTAGATTCCAAGTGGCACCCTTCTCCTTGAAAATGGTGCCCTGGTAGCGGCAGGCAAACTATGCTCGAAGAGGAACCAGAGAACCTAAGAACTGGAAACAGCAAGGAACCAGAAAACCTAAGAACTGGAACTTAGATGGGTACCTTAGCGGAGTGATCCCAGGAGGTAGACCACTCCTAAGGGGGGGAGAGTTGTGCCCGGAGGCACAGCGTGAGCCGATATGCCTATGCGTCCGTATGTGTGTCATCGGGGGTAATCTGGGATTGGCACGATGACAGTGAAATTGGGCTTGAAATCACGATGAGAATGAATACCAGATGTCCGGGGTATGACAGTATGACACTATGACACTATGACAGTATGACAGTATGACACTATAGTAGTATGACAGTACTGTGGGGGGTGTCATCGTGGAACTCAGTCAGACCCTCGAAGAATGGTCAGATTCGCATCGGGGTTGAAAAGACAATGAAATCGAATATCAGATATTAAGGTTATGACAGTATGACAGTATGACGCTATGACAGTATGACAGTATGACAGTACAGTAGTATGACAGTACTGTGGGGCAGTCATCGTGTCAGCCTGTCGGCATAACATCTGAATCGAGAATGACGAATCGGAATTAGAAATGAGATCGGATCGGGAACTGAACGTTGAGCCGAAGTGTGACATCGGCTCTCGAGTGGTTGACCCTGCAACCTGAGTGACGAGTGAATAAGTAGAGCACTTGAGAAGTGTTTAGCCTTCAGAACTCGGAACCGAATTATCGTTTGTACCTCAATCTGGCCCTGATCCAGTATATTATAAAAATCCGAATTGTGTACCTTTGCACGTTCAATCAAAAACATATCTCCGAGCATCTGTCGTCGTGCCCCTGGCACACTAAGCCAGTGTGCTGAGCACCCCTGGATTTGCAACGCCACTGCTCATTAAGAAGGTAAACGGCGTCATAGGGGCCTCACCGAAGGTCACAAGTTGCCAAGAGAACACACTGTTACGGTGGGTAAACCAACCCTACGCGTTTGGCGCGTAACGGGGTCGTTACGCGGTTCCGCAAGAAATGTGACATTATAGTGAACAATTAGACACCTAAAACTAACACTAAACGTACTCGGGTGTCAATAGACTTGGCGGCAGACGCTGTTAAACATGCCTCCTATTGCGCTCAACTTGAGAAAACGTGAGAAAATAATAGGGTGTGAGTTATGCATTCCCGCTGGTGCGTGTGGGCGGGAATGGACTGTCCAAGAGTTTGGCGGGCAATGCCCCAACCCCCTTGACTATAGATTGAAGGCTCGAGTGACCGCATATGACCCGGACAAAGCACCTGACAAGCGATTCGAAGTGACGTTCGAATATGCCGGAGACAAACACGCGAAGTGTGTCCCTCGTCTTCACCACCGCGTATTTGCACTTGGGCGAATACATGACAATACACATGCTTAAAACACAATGGATTGCCTTGTTGAGATGAAAAACGTTTGGTCTATTAATGTATTTTGATGTACAAACTTTTGCAGCTGCTTGAGCAGTACCCATTGACGTGAACTTATTTCCCCCACGAAACCCTATGAAAATAACGGATTTTAGCCAATTTTAGGGCTTAATGAACCCCGACACCCCCATGGTAACGTAGCATGCCTACGATATGCACATGCCTCCCAAAGTGATGTACATCAAATAAACTTAACATTGTCAACTATCATATATGAAGTGTCAACCCTAAGATCGCATACTAGCGCCTCCCTCCGTACGGCACGGATCTACCAATATGTGTGACACTTGTAAACCCACCGTGATAAACACTCAGTATTAAGGAATTCACCGTTAAGGAATCAGCCAGCGTTTGGGGTCACGATTTTAGTGATTTGGCTGGCTGGACCAAAAAAAATAAGGAAGAGGTCCGAAATAAGGAAGGCCGTCGCTGGCTGGCATGCTTTCGGCAATCTTAAAATAAGGAATTGACGCTGGCATAGCTTGACGCGGTGCACATGGCTTTAGGCTAATTATTGCACATGGCATTAGGCAATTGCAGGCAGTTCTTGACAATGTTTGTGAGAGACGTTGCCATTTATCGTCGTCCATTTAGTCAAATTAATTTTGAACTCTACCGTCGATCCCCAGCCTGTTTTCCGCTTCTCGACTGCACTCGATCTGCGGAAGGTATAAATCGTTTGCGCAAGATGTACCTACAATATAATCAAGTATTTCACGTTTCCCCATCCAAGGTACAAATTATACAGTTTTCCCACCACTTAATTTTTACTCAGATTATTTCACTATACAGTCCTCCCACCACTGTATTTATACTCGATACTGAATTTCACTATACAGTAGCATACTGAATTTCACTATAGGAATTACAGGAATTTCAGAACTTGTATGCTACTGAATTTCACTATACAGTCTTCCCACCATTGAATTTATACCAAGATTATTTCACTTTTTCCCACCACTGATTTCATATGTAAGTTTCCATTTTAAGTTTTGAAGGTGATGGCCGATCGAACGTGATGACCGGTTTTGAAAGAGCTGGCAGAGGATTTCGCGTCGCGCCATTGGTGTGTATAATTTCTGTTGCAGCCCACATCCACATCGGCGTCTTTGATGACAGTGTCACCAACTTTCATTTATATGTGAGCTTTGCGGCATTGCGGACTTCGCAATCTAAATATAGCATAGTGTGACAGGCTGACGACGTTTAGCGCCCGCAGAAGGATATGTATGTATGTATGTATGTATGTATGTATTTCTGTTGCAGCCCATACAGGCGTTTTTTATGATGGTGTCACCAACTTTCATTCTGGGAGCTTTGCGGGCTTCGCAATGTAAATGGAATGCTAAAAGAATAGTGTGACTGACGCTGATCCCGCTTCCCACAGATTTTATAATTCCTGTTGCAGCTCATACAGGCGTCTTTGATGACAGTGTCACTAACATTCATTCTGGGAGCTTTGCGGGCTTCACAATAATAGCATAGTGTGACAGACGCCGTCTTGCGTCACGCCGAAGATTCCATATATAGGTGTACGATTCCTGTTGCAGCGAAGTTGTGAATTGCCTTTTTGTTTTATTAATCCTGAAGGCATTAACCTGTATTTTAATATTTCATATATGATGTTACATAATATCACGTCATCATATTTCATTACGTAAAATCACGTCATCATCGAAATTCGATGCGCGCGCATATTCGACCATCCATTATTCAATGATCCCCACCTGTGTTATAAAGGTTTTGCTAATTTTCGGTGTTCATCATCAAAAGCCCGCGCGGGCGAGTGGATTAAGCGGGGGTGGCGGTGGGCGGTTGGTGTGGTGTGAGGCAGGTACCTGGATCGAAGCCACAAGTGGAGCGCGATGGAGCAATGGTGGCGAAGCGGTACAGGCGCCTCGGTGGCGTCCCCGGAGAGCCGGGGGGGTCGCCGGGGCGCAGGCGAGGCAGGGGAGCTGATCTGGGACACGTCATTAGCATTTATGCTCCCAGGATATTTTTCATATAAATATTTTAAAATATTTCTGAATATTTCTGAATATTTTTATATTTTTATATTTTACTTTTTCATGTATAAATTTAAATAAGCGGCGTCTTGACAAGAACCCTTGTCCGCAGACGTGTCATCCGATGTGGACCAACCACAGTACTCCATTTTTAGCAACGCAAGACAATGTTGTTCGCCAACGTGCGCATTGTCAAGACAGGCAGTGCCTGACAACTACCTCTTATCGTACGGTAGAGCTCTATCGTATGCCTTCCGTGTTTCGTTCGACCGGACGGTTGACGCATATCAGAGCCTCCGGACCACATCTGAAAATCGAAAAAGTCTTTAAAATTTTAAAAAAATCGCTTCCGGACATCGAGGCCCTAACTTATGTGTTGTGAGTGGAAATCCGTGAGTTCTGAGTAGCTGAAAACAAAGTTTCTCCACAAAGATAAACGTCAGCTTCCAACCCAACAAGCGAAGGGAAGCGGGCCACCTGAACGCACGCGACGGCCATCTGACGAGAGTGAGCTTAAAACAAGAAGAGGCAGGTTGCAATTTGCGTTGGAGCAGTCGATTGAATATCTGTCGTGTGTCTTCCCCGTGTCTTACGACCCGTGTCGGTAAGCGATTTCTTGCTTGGAAAGAAAATAGAGATGAACCATGGGATATTCGCATTAACGCATGTTTAGTTTGAACTGTGCACTTCGAAGCAGCTATTGTGAACGTGGCAGACACTGCTCTGACGAGAACCAAAGCACGCCCGCACATCACCTGTGAGCGCCGACGTTCAAGAGGTGTGGAGCCCCCGAGTACACAAACGCTCGAAATGGGCAAGACGCGGGACCGTATCAGACTCGCGCGCAATTGATGTGGGAACCTCGTTACAATCGTACTGCGCCTGCTTTCTTTAGACACGGTGCTTTCGGCCTGGAACCACCGTCCTTCGTTTCCGACCGTATAGGTGGCATATATTGCAACCGTGCACCCTGCAGCAAGCTCGGTCGGCCGTAACTGGTCTCTTGTTGCGCTCTGGAAGCGGAGCCCAAACCAAAAGTAAACGAAAACACTTAATAAGAGAGACATGCTTCCTCGCTTCATTTTGGTAGCAGCTTCGGGTGCTGGTGGAGTCTCAAGCCTGTCGAGTTCGGGGAAGGGTCATGAGAAGGGTCCTACACCTCGGCCGCGACCTCCTTGTCCAGAGGAGTGAACGGGCGAACGACGGGCATTGAGCACACCGCACTGCCGACGCAGGCTCCCAGCATGACACCGGTGGAGAGTTGTGAAGCGCGGCTGCTTGAATCAGCGGTAGCGGGTCTTGAGAACCTCACGCTAAGTACCAGATGTGGAGAAAATACTGCCGGGGTAAACCCTGCCTTCGCGCTCGGTTGCGAACAGTGCGGAGGGGCGCTGTATGAACCAGTCACCCTCGAGAACGGGCGAACGTGCTGCCTCCCTTGTGCACCCAAGTGCGACCGCGGGCCCGCGAGCGCGCCGCCAGAAGTCGGATTCGGATCTCACGTCGATGTGCTACTTAGCGAAGTCACTCGGGACTGTTTCCCACGCGCCTACGCCGCGGCTGCCGCCCGCCAGGCCGCCAACGCCCTCTTCGTCAAGCGGGACTACACAGGCGCTTGCGAAGCGTACACGGCGGCCCTCGAGCAGTGCCCGACGGAGGCAGTGCTCCTGTGCAACCGCGCCGCAGCCTGGCTGGCTCTCGACAAGCCTGACGAGGCCGTAAACGACAGTGCGCGCGCTGCGTCGCTGCTCGCCGTTGTACCTGGAAAGCCCCTGTGGGCAAAAGCATGGTTCCGGCGCGGCCAAGCTCTGCTTAAGTGCCCCAAGCACCCTGAAGCTCTGCCAGAGGCCGTGTACGCCCTCTCCCTGGCCGCCGCCGGGATGGCGGCCCAGGCGCCGCCTCGGAGCCCGCCTACTCAGCTTCGAGCGGCAATCGTCGCGCTCCTAGAGACGGTGGCCGGAGATGGCGATCCTGCGTCGAACCCGATCGTCGAGGCGCTGTGTAGTCGTCTGGCTAGCACGCCCGGAGCTGCCCCGGGAATCGAGGGCGCCGTGCAGGCGCGTGGGTTGGGACCAGAGGATCAGGTGACGGGTAGGACAATGACTTACACCTACAGCGTCCCCGAGAGCTACCTCCCGAGGCTCCGGGAGCAGCTAGAGTGCCCGCTGTGCTGCAGCCTTTTGCATGAGCCGGCGACTACGCCGTGCGGGCACACCTTTTGCCGCGTGTGCCTTGCGCGACTGCTCGACCACGCCTTCGACGTGGCGCCGAAGTGCCCGCTGTGCCGCAGCAAGCTTGCGATTTATCTCTGCTGGCTAAACCTGCGCGCCATCGCGGAGGGTCGTGCGGGCTGCTCTGACTCCCAGGGCAGCAAGCAGATTGTGTTGAACCGCGCTGGCGAGCATCTCCTGCGCCGGCACTTCCCCGGGGAGCTGCGCGATCGAGGGATGCAGGTCGGCGACGAGGAGGCCACGACGTGTGACGTCAGTGAGACGTCCACTCCGATCTTCATCTGCTCCCTGGCACTGCCCGGCGTGGCGTGCCCTCTGCACATTTTTGAGCCTCGATACCGGCTGATGATACGAAGGTGCCTGGACTCGGGGCACCGGCAGTTCGGCATGTGCTACACGCCTGACTCGGAGTTTGGAACCATATTGCGCATCGAGCGCTTCGATCAGCTCGCAGACGGGCGCAGCCTTGTGAAGACGGTCGGCTCGCAGCGCTTTCGAGTGTTGCGCTGGGGACAGAAGGACGGCTACGCAACCGGGATCGTGGAATGGATCGAAGACCACGACGAGTGCGACTCGGATAGTGTGCAGGCGCGGCTGCTCTGCGAGAAGATCGGGCAGTTCATCTCGACTGTTGTGACACCCAATAATAGGATGCAGAGGGTGTGTGAGCAGATCGGCGATAGGCCCCCGCCACAGGACACTGCAGCGGCACTGAGCTTTTGGAGCCTCGCGCTGCTGCAGGTCTTTTCTGCGATTGACAGCAAGATAGCATATGCTGTTGCCTTTGATGATAAACACCGACACAGCCAGGTCCAGCGATTAAAGACCATGCTGGCTTTATGGGACCAGGTGGACCTAGCTAATGCAGGTAGTCTTATTGTGGACCTGCCAGAGACAGAGAGTGAAGAAGGGGAGGAGGAGGAGGAGGAGGAGGAAGGGATCTGAGGGGGTTGAGGAAGATAATATCGGTCAAGAGGGGGTAGATCAGAGGTAGAGGGGGAGGAACAAAATTAGCTTACTGGAGGTGCCGGTCCCATACTTGCGTTGTACTGAACAAATGTGGAAGCGTAGTGGTAGAAGAAATCTGCTAAATGCAAAGAGTTGTTTGGAGAAGCACTGGTCAATAAAAAGGCTAGGCTTTCAAGGCTAGCCTGATATCAATCATCTCTTTTTTAAATGAATTTTAATGTGTGTGTTCGTTCAAATCTATTTCGTTTCATGAAATCCCTGGAAATCTGAAAATGCGGCGAGGAAAGAACGCTGCAGAGCACTAAAACGTAAAGCCATCTGTGTGAGAGGCAGCAATTGCACAGATATAATGGTCTCTGGTTTGCAAGCTCTGGTGACAGAAAAGTAGTTCAAATGAGCTACGCACAAAAAATGCAGTCGCTCGCATGAGAGTCAATATATCTGATTAGAAGAATCGCACAAAAAAAATAAAAAAATTGAGGCCACGCGAGAGTACATATAGTGCAGAAGAGAGCCATCAATAACCAAAGGAGTCAAAATGATCGATTCTCAAAATGCCGAAGCGAAACTAAATGTTTGAGTAGGAGTGTTGTAAGCTCAGGCCTGATCAAGGACTCTAGCCAGGCCAACTGCCCGAATCAACTCGCACTAAAATCAGTATGTGACAAAGCGTCGGGCGAGATCTCTATACTAGAATCCACAGCATTGCTCATCCTAACTAGGGTACGCGCACGGTTTGATGGGGCTCCTTCTCGAAAGATGGAAGCGAGGGCAACAACACCACTTCCCACCCGCAACCAAGCTCTCGAAAATGGTGGAGACGTGTAAATTTGGGACCATAACCTAGGGCGGACGAACATTGCTCAGTAGCAGCATTCGCTTGACTCTGCTACTGCTGTGCTTACATTATTCGGAACTTAACCCTTAAATGCCATAAGTTCATACTGATAAGCTGAATAGCTGATATTCAAACACAGATACCGGATTGCGACGAAAATGGACATAACCTTTGGTTCACTCATCTTGACGGGTTGATATTTCATGTGAACAAAACCAAATTGAATTTCCCGTTAACTAGCGTGTTGTTACCGGCAATTATGGTTGTTTGCCGGAACATGCCGGCTACCACCACTACATAAGAGGCGTGTAGTGGGGGAGTATCCTTATTATATACACTTGTATCTCTTAAGTAGCTCATGTATTTGCCAGGATTTCCCAGTATTTCGGAACGCCTCTTATGTAGTGAGTACCTACGGTTATCTACGGCAGCATTGCGTAAGTCGACACAACGACTGGCTACAATCTATGCTATTACCGCCTTACCTACCACCCATGCCCGCCTTGCATTGCTCGCTTCCCAGATCGCAACCATATATCAATGGATTGATTGTTGTATGTGGTCCGATGTGAGGATATATTACTATAGTATTAATCCCCAATTTGGCACATTAGAAATTTCTGGAATTCTGCGACAATATCTGAAATTGTGTTTCTGGAAATCTGTGACAACCCGCTCTTGTGTGTCGTGTGTTCCATTGTAAGGATATATTACTATAGTATTAATCCCCTGTTTGGAACATCTGTACATTTCTAGAAATCTGCCAAGAATTATTGGAATGTGCTTGGAATGTGCCAAGAATTTTCTCCAAATCTGCGACAACTCGCTCTTATGTGTCGTGTGTTCCGATGTGAGGATATATTACTATAGTATTAATCCCCAGTTTGGAACATTTGTACATTTCTGGAAATCTGCGACAAGTTATACGCGATGGGCAATGAATGAAAGCGCCTTTTTCGTGTCGCGAGGTGTATTTTTTTTGTCGTGTCGCAAACAGATCCGAATATACTCAACATTATACACCGACGGTTCGCAGCTTTTTCAAAAAAAAGCTGCAAGGTCCTGCGTTTCCCTTATAGGAGCGAAACAGGTTTTCCTGGAAAACGTGACATCGACGTACACGATACTACCAGAACTGTCCACCTTGGGGCCCTTTTTTACGGAAACAGTGTGATGTCCCCGACAGATCGGGAGTGACCGCCCATATATAATTATATTGCAGTCCACACCGGTCACCTTAAGATGGCAAGCAGGAGAGTTATACAAATCGGCGGAGCATTGCCGCCAATCAGAGACGCATAGAATATTCCTGGGCGTAGTATCGAATTATGGATATTCATGCAGAAGTTATCAGCGCGACAGATTTCAGATGGCGTATAAACGATATTTCCGACCGATCGCCAATCAGAGACGCCATGAGATTAGATAAACTACATGAATATGGGTCACACGCGAAATACCATAAGCTGACTGTGCACGTACAAGGAGCACGTGTTTTTTGTATAATTATAGAAGGCGCACGTGCTACAGATTTCAGGGTGGCTTACATGAGATGTTTATCGACCGATCGCACGTAACCGCCAATAAGAAGTGCGAGCACCTGAGATAGGCACCATGAATATGGGACGACAAGGGAAAGGGATCGCACGACAAAAACGAGATGGTTTTGCAGACGCTGGCTAAGCCAATCAGCGACGCGACCAATTTCGATTTATATATTGGTAAATTAAAAAACTGCACCACAAAAAGCCCTTAAGTGTGGCTTCCTCGCGACAAATGCGATGCGACTGGTTCCAGACTTTCGCAACATGCTGACATGGCATGGGTTTGCGACACGGTGGACTTTCTTTTGTCGCACGAAGATTACAGTGTCACAGTTGAATGCCATACAGTACCGTACAGTACCCGAAACCATACTGTACCGTCCCCTTCTGTCCCATTTTACACCTGTTCTGGAATCCCACTTCCGGAATCCCACAGTGGAACTACATGACATGGCAACGCATGTCATGCCATGGCGAAATCGGTTCACTGGTGAGACCCACGCGGGCCGCGGCTGGCTGATTTCACATATGAGATATCTCGATGTTGACTTTCACATTCATTCTTGAAGCTTTCGTTTAGCGGCGCACCTCACAATGTTTTTTGCTGTGTCCTGCTTTGTACTGCTGAATGTATTTTTTCCCTTCATACTAACTAATTTCCGGTTGATTCCTAAACTCCTTGCAGAGTTGTGTTTCATTGTTCTACAGGTCGCGTTCGTTTTTGCTATATGTGTGACGCCGCCAGCAACATTCGGGTGTTGCTGGCGGCACTTAAATTTCTTCGTAGACGGCATTCTTGTAGGCCGGCTGACGGGCTGTGCCGCTGCCCGTCGTTTTGATGTCGTCGCAAGCATTCACTGACTGATATTTTGCAGGAATTTACTTTTGGTTTTCGAGCGCCTGTTTTGTATTCGTTCTGTTTCTCCTGTGGTGAGTTTTGTTTTCGAGGGCGATGTCTGCACAGTTTGTGCAGCGTGGGTTCGAGCCCCACCGCTCTCATTGACTTTTCTCTCCGTAATTTTGCAGGATACTTTTCACGTTTTCCTGTTTCGCCGCACTCCTGCACGTTTGTTTCGCATTCCTGAACGCCTATTTCGCATTCCTGAACGCCTGTTTCGCGTGTGTGCTGTTGGTCGTTGCGTGTACGGTTGGTTTTGTTATTCATTTTATTTCTGACCTGTTTGCGATTACCGTGTGCAGGTATTTCAAATATCTCATGCTCGTTGGCGAGACGCATGTTACCGTGTGGAAATTGTGAAGAGTGGAGTTTGAACTATTTTGCTTATTGGCTTCCAATGCGTATTTGCCTGCGTGTTTTTGTGATCCGGATTGCAATATTTTTTCACTTCGTTCTGACGTTTTCGCATTCGCTGTGTGCAGGTAATTCAGGTTTACCTTTATCGCTGGCGAATTGCATGTTGTTGTATCCAGCAACCGGCTTAGCCTTTAGATTGTAGAACTTAGAAGTCAATCTTTTATAGGATTTGTTTTGTTCGTACCTGACTTAATACTCGAAACAGTATGCACTGCACATTTATTGTTAAGATGTATAAGCATAGTTATGTAATTAAAGTAGAGTAGAAAATAGTGCATGCTGTGCTAACGTGAGCACATTTCCCTGCCAATTGTTAGTTAATATGCAGATGCCAGCTTGTCAAATTGTTTCTTTTCTTCCGTAAACTGTGATATGGTGTTTATACTCCATAATCTTTTGTATAAGTTTTGTAGATTCGGTTCAAAAATATAGTCTTCTTTGTGTCGCTGCGACAATAATGAGCCCCGCACTCACTGTTTGTCGCACTGCGACAATAATGAGCCCCGTACTCACTTTTGTCGTCCCAGAATATAATTGATATGTCGCATGGTGCGACAAAAATAAAAGATCATGCGACACGGGTGAAGTGCTACCGCAATGAATCACAGCGAAATCAAAAGGTGGCACATTAGGTCATATTATAAACTATATATAAGATAATGAGAATATGACCTATTTCCCCACCTTTTACCCGTGTTACCCGTGTTGCCCATGATGCCGATTTG
>LGRX02005641.1:0-15879 GCA_001247695.2 Cymbomonas tetramitiformis
GACCCCTCATCGCTGCAGCACTTCATCAGCATCGGTGCCGCAGCCCTGCCGGACCCTCTGCAGGTACCCCTTGACAGCGGAGCTCAGCAGAGCGTCTCGGGCGGGACCCAGCTCTTGGTGCGTCACCTCCCTGCGGTGGCAGCAACCTCAGAGACCCGCCGGCGTCGGCGTTCCCGAAGAGTATCATCGGGCCCTGCGACACATGGCAAGCATCTCCCAGGTCTAAGCCACGCACCTGATCACTCTGACCCCGATTCCGGCACGGACATCAGCCGCACCAGCACGGGGACCAGAGGCAGCCGAAGCACGCAGGCACGGGCTGAGCGCAGGCGGAGGGCCGCCCACAGGTCCGGTTCCGACTCGGACGCGAGCAGCAGAAGCGAGCACATTCGCAGAGAAGTCCTGGCGGCAGTACAGGCCCTGGACATCTCCGCGGTGCTTTCGAGAGGACTCGCCCTGCCTGGCGCGACGACATCTGTAGGAGCCTCCCCACCAGGCGACCCTCAGAGCAGCGTACAGGGGGGTCTGATGGCGGACCATCTACACGAGGCAGACGCCGCCGCCAGCGTAACCCCTCCAGTGCCTCAGACCGTCGCTGAGACCGCTCCCGCCGAACCTCCCACTCAGGGCCGGCCAAATCCCCACAACATGATGGTGGCCCGCCGGCGGCAGTTGATGGAGACGGTGGTGCACGGCGGTGGCAACCCTGACTCGGAGCCCAGAGACTCCAGTTCAAGCGACTCGCCACCACCAGGGCCCCCCAGTGATCCACCTCAAGATCCCCCTGACGACCCCGCACCAGAGCCCTCCTACCCTCAGTACCCAGAGGTCAGAGCTCTCTTCGTCACCCACGACGGTGGGTCATTGTGGGTGTACCAGTCAGCGGGGGTGCGAGGCGCGGCAACCGTCACCCTGCCATGGGATGAACGCCGCCGGGCTGGGGTGCAGGGCGACGCCATCTTGTTCAGGATCATGCACCTGCTGGGAGCGCCGCTGACCGCATATGCGCGCATGGGAGGCCGCCTACACCATGCACCCCTACCACTTACCAACCCTCGTGTGGAGACCTGGGTTCTCATGGTCGACCGCGAGGTCATGGATATGGCAATGGGGGACCCAGCCGCAGCCAATGTGCGGTCTACGAGCATGGGGCAGCCAGTGTGGGAGTGGATCCCTGCCACTGCGCGGGAGTCGGAGATGCAGAACTTCGACCAGGACGGGCTCGCCGCGTGGTCGGAAGTCAGCAACTCCGATTGGTACCGGAGCATGAGCGTGGTGGCCGCACAACCATCCACCCCCCTGCCCTTCCATACACCTCTTCCACTCCCCGCTCCACCATTAGCCCCTGCATTACCGCCCACTTCGACTGCAGTCCCCACAAACCCCGCGCCTGCACTCCCGCCCGCGCATGCCCCGGGACCACCACCTCCAGCCCGTTTCCCCCACTCCGCCGCCACAAACCCCGTTCACTCTGCCACTGCCGCGAACCCCGTTCACTCTGCCGCCGCTGCGAACCCCGTGCTCTCTCCCAGCGCCACCCCCTTTGTACCAGGCATCGTCCGTCTGCCGCAGGGCACTAACCTGCGAGCATCCTCAGACGAGGTCCGCCTGGAGCACAAGACCAAGGAGATGGTGCTAAAGCTGGTCAAGAGCGTCACCAGGTTCCCCCGCTCCGCGTCCGACACAAAATCGGCCGACAAGGAGGGCCTCCTGACGCAGTTGGAGCACTACTCCAACATGGTGCGGAAGATATTCCAAGAGGCCATCGTGATCGAGGCACTGACCACTCCCAGCTGTACGCCGTCAGTATCAGCGTACCAGGCGAGTGTGTCAAGCCTTCTTTGGAGCTTCAAGGAGCACACTCTTCAAGACCAGCAGAAGAAGTTCTTGGAGCGCGCGGCGGGGACCTTCGGGTCCGAGCAGGCCTGGCACCAACGCTACGGGGAGCTGGACGTGTTCTTCAGCGATCTGGCGGTGTGCTCCCTGACGCAGGCCTACCTGGAGATCGCACATGGCGAGGCCATTGCCCTGAAGCAGGCGACGAGCGAGACCGCGGCGGAGTATTTCTCGCGATTGGAGACCCGCATGGCCTCCGTCAACTTCCTGGCCGGCAGAGTCCCCAATTGCGTGGAAATGTCCAACCTGTCGATGCTCTCTACGTACCGCCGAGGGTTGAAATATGCACCCAAGGAGGTGATGCGGCGCCTGAGAGCCATCCACTTGGATGTCTCCAAACCAGAAGAGTGGGAGAGGAAGGCCGTCGCTGACGATATCCCAGGCACCCACAACGCCTTGTTGAAGATTCGGGAAGTCGCTGAGGAGGTGGAGAGTGACATTGACACGGAGGCGGCTCAGAGGCGCTCTCAAGACCGTCCTCCCCGTACTGTTTCCTTCGCCAACCCATCACCTCGCACCCCCTTCTTCAGGCGTACCCCCTCTTCGAACCGCCCAGCTCTTGCCATGCTGGAGAATGGACCTGCCACCACCGTTGCCGCGGCAGTGACCCCATTGCCACCACCACCTGGCCTCTCCCGCCCCGACGCTCCGAAAGTTCGCCGGTGCTTCGCCTGCGGCTCCGCGGAGCACATCGTCCGTAACTGCACGGACGAGGCTAAGCTCAAGGAGTGGAGGGCCAATGCACCCGCTCGATTGGCGAATTCCCCTGGGTTTGTAGCCGCCGTCGTCTGGGCCATCGAGCAGCAGGAGGACATCTCCTCGGTGGATGGCGTCCCAGAGGAGTTCTCCGAGGAGGTCTTGGCACTTGCTACCTGTGAGGACGAGCAGAGCTACCAGACCCTGGCGGCCCTCGCGGGTATCGAGCTTGTGGAGGGTGACGGCCTCCCCCCGGTGGAGAGCGATGAATGACTGGCCGGCGACCAGCCCCAGACCCTGCCCTTCGAGGAAGTGAGGTCTTGCCCTGATGATCAGACCCTCTCCGCCCTGGAGAAGCGGTCAGAGCCAGTGGAACCCCGACGCGCCCGAGGACGCAGAGACCCTTGGGGCCACCGTCCCCATCCCAAGAGCGTGGCCTTCACCTCTGGGACCCGCTTGCGACACACCTACCGCTCAGCTGGTGCCCCATCGCCGCCGAGGGATGACCTGACCAGCCACCCTCTTGCAGAAAGCACCCCCTTCGATGAGCCGTCACTACCTCTTGATGACGGCCCTGCTTATACACAGGCAAGGATCGAGGGTCGGAGGGGGCGGCGAGTCCCCCGGCACAGACCCCCCATTATGGGCAGCAACCGCGGAGAGCCCCGCGATCTTCGCCCCCGACCGCGTGTTGTTCTACCACTGCCCAGCTATCAGTCCAACCTCGCAGACCCGCAGAAGAGGCTGACTGCGTGGCACTGGAAGAGGGATATGTATTCTCTCCCCCTCGAAGTCGCCATGCAAAAAGTTCGCAGAGCCCTGCGCAAATCCCCGGAGGCTGCCAAGGACCTGGTGGATAAGATGTGGGCGCGTACTCGTAGCCGCATACGCTCTGGGAGTCGATCGCCGAAGGAGCACGTGAACCGCGCCAACCAGCTGGCGGAGAGGGTACGCATTGCCCGTGAACCTCAAGATCGTAGAGAAGGCCATCAGCGCATCGCACTGTGGCACCTCCTCTCACACGACGGTCACCAGCAGGTCCTCGAGTCCCCTAGCGCCAGCCCCTCCGACCTCTACGCAGCTTGGAGAGAGCTGTCGCCCGCCGAGCAGCTGGAGGCGATCGCCACTTCGAGTCCAAATTCCTCCCCCGGTAGCAGGCTGTGGGAAAAGGAGGGTGCACGAAGAGCAGCAGCGAGATCCTCGACCTCTCTCTGCACCTTGGACACTGAAGTGGGCACAATACCCGGGACAGCGGGAGACGTGGGCTTACCTGGCGCCTGGTGCAGTCTACACGCAGTGCACCAGTATAAGATGAGGAAGCTGGGTCCCAGCCCCTTGGGAGCATCCCCTCCATCATCCCCACTGGTCGAGTCCACGACAGAGACGACGTCCTCGCGCCATGACAACGCGCCGGCTACTCCGGGAGGAAACCTTGAAGGCCCATCTGACTGCGTAGTGACGGAGGAGACCTCCACACCCAGCTCGCTTTGCTTCACCCAACAGATGACCACCGTCAGAACGCATGAAGCAGATGAAGCGCCGCCCCGTCTCGACAGCCACCCCATCGCTGAAGACCCTGAGGTGATGGAAGAGGAGTCCTCAGTCAATTCGCTCTGCTTCACCCAGCAGATGGCAGCAGCTGGGACCCCTGAGGCGAGAACTGACCACCAGAGCTCCCACCAACTCGCCCACAACTCCCCTACTGGCAGCCCTCAGCATGACGAGGATCCCCTCACCCATGGCAGTCTCATCAATAGTGTCGCTACCCATGCGAGCCCCACAACAAGCGGCACTACCCACGTGAGCCCCACAGTAAGCGGCACTACCCATGTAAGCCCTACCACCAGTGGCACTACCCATGTGAGCCCTACTACCAGTAACACCACCCATGTGAGCCCTACCACCAGCGACACCACTCATGTCAGCCCCACCTCGAGCGAATGCACCTCAGCGGGCACCCTGCTGACGGCGAGTGTAGACAACCTCGTCAGTCATCCGACTGAAGATGTTGATTTGCTGGATGAGGAGTTCTACGCCGCGTGTAGGCAAACGTTGGAAGAATGCCGCGAGGCCTCGGACAACCTCCTCCCCAACCTCAAGTGCAAAAGCATACGCACAGATGGGGGAGTTCAGTGGAAGACCGACATCGAGGGTACCCTCGCAGCGGCACATGACGAAGAAGGACCGCTACTGCTGGTGTTCTATGCAACCCTCAGAGGGCACACGGTCAAGGTGCTGATCGACTCGGGGGCCTCTGACAACTTCATCTCGGAGCAGAGCGCTAAGCGATGTGGCCTCACGACTGGGCATCACCAACCACTCATACGAGCCATAGGGAGAAGTGAACGCCGTCTTTTCCACATCCTCAGACGCCATAGCCATCTGCCAGAATCCATCGACCGCATCGAAGGAGGAGAAGTACTTGGCCCCATGCATGGAGTCGAACAACTGCTGAATGTCGGGAAGTGGATATTTGTCCTTGACAGTCAGGCTGTTGATGGCTCGGAAGTCGCAGACCATTCTGAGTACTTCAGGTTTCCCAGGCTTGGGAACCATCAGCACTGGTGCAGCGAACGGACTTGAGGAAGGTCTGATGTAGCCCTTGCTCAGGAGTTCATCCAGGCGTTCTCGCAATTGAGTCAGCTCCACCATGGACATCTTGTAGGGCCTCTTAGCGGGCGCGATGCCATTCCATCCCTCTTGCAGTCTCACGTGGGCCACTTCATCTTTTCGCAGGGCGTCAAAGTTGGGCAGCGCTTCGCGAATTACTCGAGGTGAAAAGGACTCGATCAGCTCCTGAAACTTCTTTCTCCACTCGGGGGAGATTGAAGGGTCCTCCAAATTCTCGCTGGTGGCCACCGCTGATAACATCGAAGTCCCTACCAGAGGTGTCGCATAGGCCACTAAGATGTCGTGGGGTGTCGCGGCACTGTCCATTCCCGCATATCTGCGCCGATAGGCTTTGATCTCCTTGGTCGCTTGAGCCGCTGATAACATTACCATCGGTTCCAGAGCCATCGCGGTTCTCTCGCCTTTGCGTGTAGGGCTACGCCCTGGCGAACATCCCCGTATCCGCACGGATTTGCCATGCTGGCGAAACTTGACTGATCCCCACCCATCATAGTCCAGCGTGACCGGCGAGAGGTGTCTCAACCACCTTCCTCCGAGTACAATGTCCACCTTGATGCCCAAAGGAAGTACTCGCATCTTGATGACCTCGGAGTAAGTCCCCTCGGAAGTCTCGGCGGTCAGCTTGCCGTAAGCGACTTGCGCAGAGGTCTGCACTGACCCATCCGCGAGGGTAACGTTCAGCGGCATCCCATTAGCGCGAACTGTGAGGTTCAATCTCTTGACGCACTCACTGGAGATGAATTCATCCGAGGCACCCGAATCCACCAGCACGCGCACTCGCTGTCCCTTCAGCAAGGCCCAGAACACCAATAGCAGCGTTCCCTCTTTGTCCCGAATCGCAGTCAGCTGACTGTCCTGGTTCCACATTACTTGACCATCGCGTCGCAGATGTGCACAGATGGCTGCTCGCACTGGGTGATGCAAAGGTACGCGCTGCTTAGACCGGATAGGTCTTGTGCGCGGTGGTGCAGGCTGCGAACGAGGATCCGGACCAAAGTACCATCCACCTTCCAGGTCGCGATCTGCTTGTAGCTGCCGCTCCTTAGCGCGTCGCTCTTGTCCCTGAGCGCGTCGTCTGGCGCGGCTCTGCGTGCGACTTTCCAGAGGGTAAGAGCGAAGAGGTTGGATGGACATCTTCTCCTCCTCTTCCTCCCCAGCGCTGTCTTCTGGTTCGGACTTTTGAGTGAACGAGGGGGGTTCTTCTTCCCGCGGTGCCGCCTGGGCGTTGGTGACGTTCGCTGGTGCTGCCACTGCTTCATTACCTTCCAGGATCGGCCGCAGACGATGGCGTTGCTGTTTCTGAATGGTCAGTAGCAGTTCCAGGTGGGTTTCCTCCTGGATGGTTTTCAGGGGAGTCGGCTCCACTCCTTCTGTCACCGTTGTCAGCACACTTGGGTTGTTCTCCGATCTGGCGGCGGCCAGCTGTCGCTCCATCAACTGCTGCGTGAAGTTGAGCGACCGCTGGGAGTCCTCGAGGTCAGAAATGTCCCCAGAAGTTGCGGGCTGAGAACTGGATGGAGATAAGGTCAAATCCAGAGTTGTCGCGGGATTCGCATCTGATGGTTCCGCTGAGTCCAGGGAGAGTGAATCACCACTTGCTGTTGAGGGTAGAGCCAGGTGAGCAGCCTCCTCCGCTGCTTCCCTTTCTCGCTGGTTCCATTGGTGCACCCTGTATAGACTGCACCATGCGTCTGGAATTCCTACATCTCCACCAGAACCTGGGATAGTACCGCACTCGGTCTCCAGAGATAGCTGAACTGCTCCTTCGGTTATCGTTAGGTCAGGGGTGACCTTCCCATGCCATCTGTACCAGCGGCGGCGATATCTGCGCCACCCTTCTGGTACCCATGCATTTCTCCATTTCTCATTCTCCTTTACCAGCGCTGCCGCGGCCATGTGCTCCGGGTGCGTCATCTCTCTCCAAGCACGCGTGCGATCCGCCAGTGACTCTGCTCGAAGTCCTGGTGGTTCATCTCCCAGCCTCGTAACCTCTGCCTCATGCTGCAGTCGGTCTCGTACCGTCTTCGGAGTTCTGCTGCGAGGTTTTCCAGTGCGCTTGCGCGCTGCACTCGTAGTGCTCTCTGCGCTTAAGGACGCCCTCTCTGCCAAGGCTGGACACGCTGCTGGTCGAGACGTCGAAGGAAACACCTCAGGTCGAAGTTTAAAAGGTGGGGGTTCTGAAGCTGGGCCAGTTTTTGAAGTTCCACCCCCTTCCTCCCCACTGTCGTCCAGAGGGTGTGAAACCGCGGGTAGCGTTACATCCTGAATCCGCTGCCTCAAGGCTCGCATACGCTCCACCGGAGCTTTTCTCGGTACCCGCGGTCGAGGAGTGTTCCGCCAGGGGGTGTTGAGTGGGTTGAAGGTCCACTGGGTCTCCTCTCCCTCATCCTCATCCAGTGCTGCCAGTACTGATGCCTCAGGGTTAGGGTTAGGGTTAGGGTTAGGGTTAGGGTTAGGGTCTGTGGGGTCAACGCGGGGCGTTTCGCCACGCTCGCGTTGTGGAGCCCGACGGCGATCACCAGTTCCAAGGGAGCGATCTACACTGAACATAACGGGAGGCTTGGAGCGCTCAGGCGACGAAGTGGGTGACCTTCGTGGCGACCGCTGATGGCGCCGGGACACTAAGTGATGTTCTCGCCGGCCCTGCTCAGTGGAAAGGTTCGCTGTGTAAACAGCGGTACTGGTCAACGAGGGTTCATCCCGTAGGGTTCTGGTTCTGTCGAGATGGCGCTGTCGCCTCTGATCGGCAGACCAGGTGAATCCGTACCCTCGAGCGGCCAGAGGGTTGGGGGGTGGCGGAGGCTCTTTCTGGATATTCCCCCGGTTGTGGGCGAAGGCTGTACTCCTTGCCCAGGGGCGGTTACCCATACCGCCCTGTCGCCGGCGTCCCGCCGGCAGGAAGACACTCAGTCCTCCTCTTCCGCAGATTGCTGACCCGAGGAGGACGCTGCGGCCGATTCCTCGTTCTGAAAATACTCCAGCGCTTCCGCTTCCTCTTCCAAATCCTCCCATTCTGTTTCCAGCGCTGCGATATGAGATTCATTTGCAGCGCGGCGGCGTGCCAAACGAGCTGGGGCGTCAGCAATCCAGGCTCGTTTCTTGGCCTCGTCGGGACAGTTAGCCCATAAATGGGAGTCAGAGTTGCAGACGTAACATCGGCGTGGCGGCCTGGTCAATCCCGCCGGGCTGGGCGGCACGGCGTGCTGCACCCTGAGGTCGGCGGGGTCGGGGTCAGTAGCATCTTCCTCCCCAGCGTCCTGCACGGCGTTAAGTCTGGAGGACGAGCGACCATTCCTCCAGGCAGGACTTCGGTTCGCAGGTGCTGAGGCGGGAGAGGTTCGTGCTGCGGTCAGAGCTTCACTGCGCTCCAATTTGGTGGCCACAGTGATGATATGCTGCAGCGCGGTGGATCCGGGATGATTGCTTTCCCAATCCGCTGGACTTTGCAGATCCAACCGATCCTCAATAAGGCGATCCATGACAGCTTGCTTCAGTCGCAGTCCAGACCAGAACTGATATAATAGCTGCTGTTGGCTGATGGCGTGGCAGTTGGGCATGGCGTCTGCCAATAACTGGACTACCTCGTGCCAGGATACCAGACGAGTAGCGAACAAACGCGCAGTCTCTTCTCGTCGCTGCGCCATGCGCATCACTGTCCCCGCTAGTCCTACCAGCGCGATGTCATCCAGTACGCTCCTGGCTACGTCGGCCAGGAAAGGCGCCAAAGTGGCGTAACGCCGGTTCCAGGCCTCCGAGTTCATCATCCCACCTTGCTTGAGAAAAGTTAGGGATCGCGGCTGTAGTTTGCGTTGAGCCACTTCCTTCAAGATCTCCGGCATGGTGATCATGGTTAGGTCCAGGCGATAAGCACTCATGCGACCCAGGGCGAAGGTGACTACGCCCATTGACAGAAAATTGACCAGCGCTTCAGAAAAAGGTGGAAGCGCGGCAATATCTGCGTCAGTGGTGATTAGGTCAGCGGAGGAGGGGTACATAGGAATGTCTCTGATCAGCTTGAGCACATCAGCCACTGTCTTGGATTCTCGGTAGACATCACTTGGGGAAGCCGCTCCCATAAGATCGTGGTGCCCTGGGAATTGAGAAAGGCGCTGGTCTACTGGCAGGAGTCCCGGGGCCGCTGGCAAGGAATTTCCAGGCGATCTGTACTCTGCTGCGCTGGGAACACCAGAGGGAAACCGATTGACGCCCAGTCTAGCCGGGACTGTGGCGGGAGTTGGTTGGTTGCCAGCCGCCATTCCTCTAAACAAGTACGCCTCGGAAGATGAAAATGCTGCCCAGATTTGGAGTCCTAGGGGGTCAAATTCTGTCAGCTCGGACTCTAAGGCATTTTCCGCGATGGTTACCCATGAGTACAAGGGCAGGCGTCTCTGCTGAGTTCCAGTACGGCTTTCCGCGCAACGCCGCGCTTCATCCACTTGCGTTTTCTCCACTTCCAGAGTGAAAGCGTCACTGTCCTCAATCTCAGTCAGGCGCACAGGAGTATGCACTGACCCATGCTGCGCCAGGTCTTGGATGTCCACTCCGATGTGCCGCATAGTCATCCAAATCCGATTGGTATCGGTTATGAAGTGACTGGCGCTTCCAGGCATGGTTGGCAGTCGGTAAGAGTATTGTGCCTCAGCGCCGTGGCTGACAGTAACTGCGGAGGAAGAGGACAGGTGATTTCTCAACCAGAAGGAGGCTCCTTCTAAAGTCCATAACAACACGTCTAGACGCCGGTGTCGTGGTTCACCATTGTCTGAAGGCGGGGGCGAGTTTCCTGGTGACGGTTGATCAGGCTCAGCGGAGTCAGAGGGCGATGAGCCGGTAGCCGGTGGATCTGGCTGAAATGGTGCCGGCGCCGGATGAGCCGGTGCCGGAGCCGGCTGGGCCGGTGCTGGAGCCGGTTGAGCCGGGGCGGGAACCGGTTGAGCCGGTGCTGGTACCAGCCAGGGACCTGATCCAGCTGCTGGCGCCGGTGCACCTGGTAAACCGCTCGCCCATCCTAAGGTGTGCTGGTAGGGCGTCATAGGTGGAGCGCCCACTGCTGGTAGAACTGAAGTCAGATGTGGATAGTGTTGGAGCACTTGCTGATGCAGATTTTGCATGTACTCTGATACCTCTAACATCATCTGATTCTGCATTAGGGATTGATGCTGAGAGTTCAGTGCGGGGACAGAGGCATCTGAGGGCGTTCTGGCTGAGGCGGGGTCAGAGAAGAGTGCTCTGCGCTGTTCTGCCAGGCGCTGCTGGTTCTGTTCCCATCTCTGATGGCGCCTCTCCCGGCGAGAAAGCTGGTTCACTGAGTCTGAGTTCAGAGGTAAGTTTCTGACTGGAATTCTGCTGAGGACATCTGCTTGAGAAGGGGGGTCGATGACTGGTAGGTTGCGGTTAAGATGCGGCTGGTAGGCTGCGAGTCCAATGCTACGCCTGAGAACGACGATCGCTCTTAATTGGAAGATGCGCTCTAAATTGGAAGATTTTTTGAAGGTCATTGTTTTGATGTTTTTTTACATTATTTTAAACATATCATGCCCAAAAAATAGGGTGGTTATAATTTTGGAAGTTTTTCTCATCGTATGAGGCGGGGTTTTCAGAATTCTTACGCGTGACTCTTAGGCATATTGAGGAGTGTTCCAAAAATCCACATATGGTATTAGATCGAGATTAAAGGTTATAAAATGGAAGTAAAAAGGGAAAAATATGTACCTGTTTATCGTATGTTTGATATTTTCATCGATTTCAGCACAATTTTGCCAAAACCCCCCTCAAACCCTATGCTTTATCACACGCGTATTCACAAAGGGCGGGTAACATATGTAAAGGTTCTTGCTAATGGACCCGTCACGTGCTATGTTATAATGTAGTTTGCCATAAAACATATTTGAACAAATAAACTATCAAGCACTTGCATCTCCGTGCAGATTTCTGGAGCAAATGGCCCTCTAGCGGGGGAAACCCTAAGTGGTAACACCAATTTAGGGTGTAAGCACAACCACATGTGTACATGCATGCACATACGAACTCTTGACTGCACTTATTTACTCTTCAGAGTTCTCCAGCAGTGCTTTTAAAAGCTCAGCTTTCTCCTCACAACCTGGAATTCCGCCTTGAACACCAGATTTTGCGGTCTCATCCCAGCATGTCAACACCTCGTTCACGTCAAATGTAGACTTCATGCGAAGGGTGCGGGCACCCCGTACGAAAGCTCCAGCCTCACAGAGTTGTTCTACCGTCTCGAACGTTCTCCGTGACTGTGCTGGCAACCAGAACTGCCAGGTTATCTCCTTCCGTGAGGCATGCTGCCCCACCACCTCCACGAAATGGAGTGGGAGTGACTTACCGCCGTCCGGGAGCATAACGTTGAACCAACACTTGTCGCTGGCTTCCCCGCCTGCAACGGTCACGGCATAGCTGCCCACAGTCATGTCCTCGAACCGGTAGTCGGCTGCCAAGTGTTCCTTCTGCGATGCCAAACGCATCCCACGGTCATATAGACTCTCGTCAACACCGGAGGAGTGCTCATCGTCGCCATCATCCGTGCCCTCACTGCTGCTGGGCTGTTTCTGCTGTTTTGGCTGCTTTCCAGGCTTCTTCTTGCGCGCTGCAACCTGCCGACTCCGACTGCGAGTGGCAAGATCCATCTCCATATCAGTATCATCGCTGTCGCCTTCGGAGGCGGGTGAAGTTCTGCGCGCCCTGTTTTGCCTTTGTGCGCCTGAAAACCTCTTGCGAGCAGCAGGTGGATCTCCTCTCCGACTCCTCTTTCCATTTGCTTCACGCACACCTGCCTCTGCACGAACTGCGGGAGCTTCTTCACCAGCTTCTTCTGCCTCTGCACGAACTGCGGGAGCTTCTTCACCAGCATCTTCTGCCTTCAAAAGCTGGATCAGGCGTTCCAACTTCTTGGTCTTGGTCGTAAGACCCCGCAGTTCAGCATTCCGCTCAGATAACACTCGGTGTAAGTGTTTATCCTCGTACCTGCGTAAGCGAACCCTAGTTTGACTTTGCTTAGACACTTGAAGGACAATAATGACAAAATAAATATAAATAAGGTATAAATGAGATCGCACTAGGCTGGTAAACGGTCGTCTTACCTTCTGGAAATCAGCTCAGTACAATACTTGGCCTCGCGCATAAAAGCCACAACCTCGTTGATGTCAATATTTTTCAGGACTTCTTTCTCCACCACTTGTTTCTTATGCGTCACGCCGTCGAAACATACATTGAACTGCTCCGCCTTAGCATACCGCGTCTTCAAGATCCCATCGCATTTGACTGTAGATGCGCGGGTATGCGCACGTGTCAGCAGCAGTGAAAGGTCCCACTTCGGAGGTAATCGCTCGGGATGTCGCTCTCGCACGGCCTCCACCTTCAAAGGCAAGGGGAAGGTTGCTTTCAATTCCTCGTGTCGTTGTTGGCTCACCAGATCTGGCGTTGCGGCTCGGAGTCCCAATAGACAGCTCCGCGTTGTTTGCTCCATGTCCAATACCTTGTTTCCCTTCCCCTTGCGCTTCCATTCCGGGTTGTCCATATAGCCCGGGGCGGAGTCGACGTCGGGATAACTGGTACAAATAATCAGCCCAAGGTTCGGGTCCTCGTCCACGCCACTTGGTAGCCATTCCTTGAACCTGTCACCAAACTTGTACTTCGCTCGGACGAGCTTGTCCGGAGCGACGTAAAAGCACCAAGTATGCACCTTGCGGTCTCGTCCAGCGTGGCCACCAAACTCTTCGTTCAAGTGCGGGTCGATCCACGATTTGAAGTCCAAGTTGCAGCCGACGACGTACGTGTGCTTGTTGATGGTTGTTATCGTCCAGGCAAAGAGAAAGGCAATCCATTGTTCCAAAGATATGAACCAATGGCCTTTTTTATCCGCGGTCTTACCCCACAACAGCATCTTCAGCAACCCGAAAAAGCCATCGACGTCGTTGTGGGAGTGGCCTACGGGCAGACGGTGTAGGTAGATCTCTTTGTACAGCCCGTGGTGAACCAGGATGCAGAAGAAGGCGAAAACATGCCGGTTCCAGTTTTCCGACCCTCCGTCCATTTGCACGTGGCATGTTTGCCGAAAGTGCCGCTCCGTGTTCTCCACCACATACCGTAGCAGAATATTGAGCGTCGTGAGGCACATGTTCACGTCTTTGCCAGGAACCCATGGCATAAGTAAACACATGCACAACACCGTGCCGTGCATCACGACTGCTTGCAGATGAAGGTGGAAGAAACTTCCAGCTTTGTCGCTCATCGCCTTGACCTTCACGGGGAAGTGCGGACAAACGGTGTTGTTGTTTGCCGCCCCGTCGAAACAATACGAGTCACTGATGCCGAACTGGTTGGCACTATCAGCACGGGTGTTATTGTACTGAGCTCTCTCATTTCGATAATCACTCCGGTGCGCGTCGTTAAGCGTCTTCCAGTCCTCCAGGTCCTCCAAGTCCTTTACAGCACGGCGCTGCTTCGTCAAGATTTCGCATGTCGTGCACTTACCTGCACAATCCTTCCGCTTGCGCATGGTAATATGCTTCGCGCGGAGGTACTCGCGCAGATACTTGCGAAACTGCGTGATTTTAACCTGATAAACGCCGCGACGCATAAGCTTGTATGCGGCATAACAATCGGCTGGTCGGATCGGATTCATTTGGAGTTTGCCGTTTTGAGGTTGTGGCTCCGCCAACGGCAACAGCTCGTGAGCAGCGTACTCCAAGAAATAAGTCCAGTTCAGGTTCGTCGGGTCGTTGTACAGCGTCAAATTCCTCTTCCTTGTGCTCTCCAGCATGCCGCCCCCACACACGTGCGCGTGCCACTTGAACCATGTGCTTTCGGGAATAAAGTGCAGTCGTCGAAACGCATCCTTGCAGACTTTCTTGCCCAGGAACGTCAGCGAGTCGAACATCTCTATTTCAAGCTTCTGCGAACCGGGCTTGAACCTACGCGCACGAGTGAGCTCCGCGACGATGTTCTCCTTGAACTGGCGACCGTTTAGCGTAGACTTCTCACGTAAGTACGCCTGCACGGGACGATACTCGAATTGGGACAGACAGCGCCTCCCACACCTGCATTCGTTGGCGGGGTCCATCAGATCCCCGATCTTTGTCACGCTTTCCGCAGTATTGTTGGGCCCATATCCCGACGTTTTGGATTCTGCTTCCGGTTCGGAACGCTTCGCCTTTCTTGGGTTGATGGTTTTCGTCTTGCATATAAAGTCTTCCACCGTTTCATAGTAATAATCTTCTGAACCAGAAGAATTAGACGAAGCGCTAAGCTCAGATTCGCCTTCAGAGCACGACGAGCATAACATATTTCCTTCCTTCCCGCTTTAGCGACTTGGCGCCTTCTCAAATGTTTAAGCTTCAAAGTTTCAAAACTAATGACCGGCGCGACGTTCCAGGCGTTCGAGCGTTTGATTGCCTTTCAATCGTCACATGTAGTCAGATCGCACTAGTCACATCACTAGTGCGATCTGATTTCGCACTAGTCGCGCGACTAGTACGGACTAGTGGCGTGAGTAGTGCGTTAATAGTGTGGTACTAGCGCGGTACTCGCGATATGCTATCTTTAAGAGTTGATTTTCACTATCGCAAGTATACTTTTCTGTGGACACAACTTTTTATCTTCTTTCTTCTCACTTACCATACTCCTACGTAATCATGTCTGACGAAAAACTCTTTGGTGAAGGCTTCAAAGCGCAATCGGTGGAAGACCTTGACAACAGCGGCACACAAGAGGTCCGACACTGCGCCAAGATCCTTAAACGCTTGTTGACGGACGAGCAGCTGCAAACGATTTTCCCCATTTCGGGGAACAAAAGTCAACTGTCCGGAACGGGGTTGGAGGTGTTGCTCACTCCCGATATCATTGAGAACTGTTTTGAACACTACACGCCGGCCGACGCGGCGTGTTACCGCAACCTGGCGTCGTGGCAATTTCTGAAATCGGTGACGCAAACCCAGTTCGTGGAAAAGCTGGAGGAGGCGGAGAAACGAGGCACAAAACCAGGATTGTTTGATATTTTCAACAAGGGGGACGCGGCGGAGAAGAAGGAGGAGGCGAAGAAGGAGGGCGAAGGGGAGGATGAGGACGAGGATGAGGACGACCAAGAGGACGACCAAGAGGACGACCAAGAGGACGACCAAGAGGACGAAATTGAGATCCACTGCGCACAGCCCGCCGCAGAGGACCCAGAGAAGAAGTACACGACCTTCGCAACTAAGAACGGTTTTGAGGTGATGTACAAGCTGGACGAGGACGGGGTCCAGCAGCCCGCTGGACTCGAGAAATCGGACGAGGACAACGACCGGTTGGTTCTCTGGAACTACGCAGAGAACTTGGCGATGAAGCCGGCGCTCACATTGGTGCGAGTGCATCAGTATATGCCGCATTCTGATAGGCATCTGGTGCACGCCATTAAAAAGTACATAGTCCCCAAGCAACCGGCGGAAGAGACCGTCGACTTTGATGACGAAAACTACCGCATCCTGACGGCGTTGGCGCCAGCAGCAGCCCTGCCAGAGCCAGCAGAAGAAGCAGAAGCAAATGCAGAAGCAGGAGCAGCCCCAGCAGCAGAAGCAAAACCAGAAGCAGCAGCAGCCCCAGCAGCAGAAGCAAAAGCAGAAGCAACAACAGAAGCAGCAGCAGCCCCAGCAGCAGAAGCAA
>LGRX02005642.1:0-15880 GCA_001247695.2 Cymbomonas tetramitiformis
GGGTTGGGCGTGTCTATAGTTGTGACAGGCACGCGACATGCCTTCACAACTACTCCACCCAATTGGGCGGGATCGTCGGGTGTAAGCCTTGATTTCGTATATTTTAAGACAAAATTCGAGCTCTAAAAGGCAAGTTTTCAAGAATTGTCGTAATTGAAAATGTTGCTATGTGAGATATATGTCCTATATGGACTACCCATCCCAGTGATTAGTCATTTGCGACATACACACAGGTTCGTTGGTGCGGCACGCGCCTTGGAATGCATCTTTCGGCAAGCCAAGGGCAAGTAGAACCACTTGGATGCACATTCCCACAATCGAATCCGTCCGTATACGGTACAAACCGCCCTTTAGGGCTTAACATGCATTTAACATCGATGGTAAATGTTAAATGGCGTTAAACTGCTTGAAATTAATTATATCGGTAACCTGGAAGTGTTAAATTGGATGAATCGCCATTGGAAATGTTAAATTCTAGTGTTAAAAGGGCATGTTAATTATATATGGCATACGATACGAAAGTGTTAAACCTTGCTTGGAAATGTTAAATTCTAGTGTTAAATGGCATGTTAATTATATATGGCATACGAACGTGTTAAACCTTGAATGTTGAAGAACGTGAACCTATGGGTATAAAATATCTAGTTAGATGTCACCATGTAAAGTGTTAAACGTGTTTTAAGACGTACGCGAAACTGATTATAATTGGATAAGCGATTTAAAAGAAAAAGGAAAAGAAAAAGGAAAAAGGGACACCTCTCCGATTTTATCGCGGACTGTGTGGTGCAGTGGACGGAGCTCCAGCCCTCTGCGGACACCTTCCTCCCTGGCCTCGGAAGGGCCAATGAGGGGGGGGTGGGCCTGCCGGATTTTCGGGTCCTCCTCTTGCGGGTCTCCTTCGATGAGAGGGAGCCTGCGGGCCCTGGTCCCCGCTGTACCTTGGGAGGTTGCATGGCTTGTGACTGGGGTAGGGGTATGAGATGGGGGCTGCCTTTCATGCAGGCATCGTAGGCACTGGGGAGCAGTGGGCTGGGCTGCAGTTCTCCGTGACGGACCCGGTGGAGATGCAGCTGCGGGCAGACATGCTGTTGGCGGTGTCTGGCACCCGTGAGGCTAGCACCATGCGGGGCTACTCTCGGGTGTTCGTGCGGTACCAGGCCTTCTGTCAGGACCGTGACCCGCCCAGGGTGCCTGTTCCTGCCGACCCGGTCACGGTGGCTATGTACTTGCAGTACATAGCCAATGCGGCCAGGACGTTCTCTGTGGTGAAGACCGCTTCGGCTATGGTCGTCACTGCTCATGACTTGGCGTTGGTCCCGGCGGACCGGAACCCCACTTCTCATCGGCTGGTGGCCGCGGTGCGGGAGGCAGCTCACAAGAGGCTGGGGGACAGGCGGCTCAACAGGAAGGAGCCGCGGGAGTTTGCATTCGTGCAGAGTGGTGCTCGTTGCTGGTTGATGCTGGGAGGGGTCACTCGGCAGATGTTTGCTACACTGGGTTTGGACATGTGGGCAGGCTTCTGGCGGTATGACTGTGCGGAGAAGGTGGGACTGCGGGATATGAAGTTCGGTGAGACCCACATGACCACCTTCCTGGAGAAGCGGAAGACGGACAAGTACAGGTATGGTCAGCTGGTGGAGGTTGCCCGGGCGGCGGAGGGGCAGCCTTTGTGCCCAGTGGAGGTCAGTCAGAGGTGGGTTGACACTCAGATTGCACGGGGAGTGCAGCCCGATGAGCCTCTGTTTCAGCAGATTGATGGCAGGCGGTTTCAGCGGGACCCGTCGGCTGATTGCCTGACGGTGAAGAGGCTGGATTATCCTCAGCTGAGGAGGCATCTGTTCAGGATGCTTGGTGAGGCCTCTTGCCTATTCTCCCGGGGGTGGGTTAACCCACCGTAAGAGGGGTTTACGGTGGGTTACCAAACCCTAAGTATTCCACATTTCCCGCGTACTCCGCGCGATAACAGGTGGTTAACCCCGTGAAAAATAACAACTAGACGCCCATACGGAGCTGGCAAAATCACCAACAACCCAAGCAGGGCTTTGGAAACTCACAAAACTCATGCCGCCGTCAACCCAAACCAGAAATCCAGGAAAAATATGTTGGTCGTTTGCTTACCGTCCCGTCAGGTGCCTGTATGTGGTCGGGATTCGTTGGGCCATTCAAGAGTTCGCCGATAACTGTAGTGACCTCTTTGAATACCCTCTCGACGGACGCGGAGGTAGTAGGCTATGACCCAGGGAATGCAGCGAGCAAGCTCTTCACTGTCAAATTCAAATACGATGGTGACGTGCACGACAAGGCTTTGAAGTTCGTGGAGGAATATCTGGTCGGTGACCCACCGGAGAACGAACGCCGCGACGAAGAGGAGGCACCAACCGAGACAACCTTAGCTCTTGTTGTTCGCAGTGGCAACGGCTCTGACTCGGCCGACCCAGCAGCACCACTTGTTCGCCCTAGGCCTCGCACGAATTACCGTTAATATGCGCTTACCCCGAATAATATGAGTATTTCTTCTAAAATTTACCTGATATTTTGCTGTATACCCAAATATGGATTAGCGCGCGGGGGGTTGGCTATCTTGACTTTGGGCATGCATGTGATAAATCGTGATGCCTCAACACATTATCAAACCTTAAAAAGTCTTAACATGCCATCAGAGATGAGGTATATAGCCTAGGTGAACCTACCAATACGTCCGGTTTTTGGTAACCCGCCGTAAGCAATTGCCTCAACCCACCGGTCGACCCTATCGACTTGGCATATCATTTTCATGAAATAAATCAGTCGGAGTGCATTATATTAGGGTATCTACGGTCGAAAGGACTCATAATAGTTATCCCGAAGCATAGGTTCGATGCCTCAACTCGATTTGTGCATGAGTTATAGGCCATTCAAAATTGCTCTTACGGTGGGTTAACCCACCTTAACCCCGGGAGAATAGGCACTCTGGGCTGGACCCCGATGCTCTGAGGGAGTTGTATGGGACCCTGTCCCTGCGGTCTGGTGGGGCCACGGCGGTGGCTGCGGCTGACCAGGTTACTGATTTCGAGTTCAATCAATGGAGAGCCGTCGCAAAAAGTTCGGCAAGAAAATGCATAATCGATCTAAATGGAGGTTTTATGATGTTTGGAGAGTTACTAGGCCTTATTAGGGCAATAATAAGACCCCGTGAGGAAAAAATTTTGGTTTTTTTTTTTGGTGCTCGCCGGGGGAAAAAAACGCTGTTTTCGGGCCATTTTGAGTGGGCGGGGGCTAGAGGATTTCAGTTAGGTGACCAAATCGCGCGTTTGAAGTTCGTGGGACCTTTCAAGGACCATCACGGGCAACTTAGTGGAAGAAATGATGAGAATATTTTTTTGGGTGCTCGCCGGGGGCCAAAATGGCTATTTCTGGGGCCTGAGCGGACCATTTTGCGTGCGCGGGGGCTAGAGGATTTCAGTTAGGTGACCAAATCACGCGTTTGAAGTTCGTGGGACCTTTCAAGGACCATCACGAACTACTTAGTGGAAGAAATGATGAGAAATTTTAATTTGGGTGCTCGCCGGGGGCCAAAATGGCTGTTTCTGGGGCCTGGACAGGCCATTTTGAGTGCGCCGGTGCTAGAGGAATTGGATATAAGATCGGGATCGCGTGTTTGAAGTTCGTGGGATATTTTGGGGACCCTCACTAAACACTTTGTCGAAGAAATAATGAGAAAATTTTGTTTGGGTGCTCGCCGGGGGCGAAAATGGCTGTTTCTGGGGCCTGGACAGGCCATTTTGAGTGCGCGGGTGCTAGAGGAATTGGATATAAGATCGGGATCGCGTGTTTGAAGTTTGTGGGATCTTTTGGAAACCCTCACTAAACACTTTGTCGAAGAAATAATGAGAAAATTTTATTTGGGTGCTCGCCGGGGGCGAAAATGGCTGTTTATGGGGCCTGGACAGGCCATTTTGAGTGCGCAGGTGCTAGAGGAATTGGATATAAGATCGGGATCGCGTGTTTGAAGTTCGTGGGATCTTTTGGGGACCCTCACTAAACACTTTGTCGAAGAAATAATGAGAAAATTTTATTTGGGTGCTCGCCGGGGGCGAAAATGGCTGTTTCTGGGGCCTGGACAGGCCATTTTCAGTGCGCGGGTGCTAGAGGAATTATTCATAATAACATCGGAATCAAGTGTGTGCACGTTCGAACCGTGGTGTTCGGCAATTATAACATGTAGAAAGTTATCAACATGCCACAATATATTGCAAGAATGAATGCAAGCATGAAAGCACACCATGCATGCATGCAACCATGTGCATGCATATTGCAAGCATGAAAGCACACCAACACTAGCAATACTCTAAAATAACATTAACAATACGTAACAAACACATTATGTCCTACCTACCGCCGCCCAAAGTGTGGCCCCAGCACATTGCAAAACTCATCAAAATTCAGGCTCGCATGGCTTAGATTAGGCTGGCCACCTCCTTGGTTGCCGCCCAGCATAGCAGCACGCAACATTTGCACCTGGTTCACAGACATGGTGACGGACATGGTTGGCTCCACCCCGTGCGGTTGCGCCTGCAACATCAGGCTGTTCATGCTTCCCCCCAGAAAGGGGCTCGCATATTGCTGTCCAAGCCCCAATCCTTGCAACTGCGCAAGCTGAACCAGAGGGTTGTTGCCAGCCGGTCCCTGAGAAGGAAAGGGGTTCCCAGTCGGATACCACGCCACCGGCATCGGAGCCACGCCAAAGCCCATACCAGCCACGGGAGGCTCAGACGCTACCGGCGGCGCAGTATCGGCAGCAATCGGCGGCGGTGTCTCGGCAGCAACCGTCGGCGCGGATTCGGCAGCAATCGTCGCCGCGGATTCGGCGGGTTTCGCATGGGCGACGACAGGTGGTTCGGGTTCAGGCTGTGTTTCTAGCTCTGCCAACTCTCGCTTCAGTTTAGCAAGTTGCAGCTTTGCTTTCACGTCAGCGATCTCCCGCAGTATTTCCTGACTTGGTGTCACGACCTCCGCCTGTGACACCAGTTCCATCAGGCCTGCCGCCCCCTCCTCCCTGCCGACGCTCACCCCGTCCACCGACCTGGTTTCCTCCGATGGCGTGCCTTGCCACAGATTCAGGGGCTCCAACGGAGAAAACATATCCTCCTCCCACCCTGCCTCCTCCGTAGCAGTAGCAATGGGTGTTGGCAAGGTCTCTTGCGACCCCACCGGAACCCCACGGGGACCAACCTGCCGCTTGGATCTGGTTCTCGTGGTAGTTGCCGCTGCCTCATCCGCACTCCTCTTCGTCCCTGCCACCTTCCCTGCCTTGGCCTTCTTCCCTGCCTTCTGAGCAGCAGCAGCAGCTGCTGCCTCCTTCGCTGCCTTCTCAGCAGCAGCTGCTGTTGCCTTCTTCTGAGCAGCCGCCGCTGCTGCCTTTGCCTCCGCTGCTGCCTTTGCCTTCGCCTGCTGCTCTGCCTTCTTCGCTGCAACCTTGGCTGCCTCCGCTGCTGCTTTCTGGTCGCTGCAGCCTTCTTTGTGGCTGCCTCCTTCGCCGCCGCCTGCTGCCTCGCCACCTCCTCCCGCTTTCTGGCCGCATTCTTGGCCTCCGCCGCTGCACCTGTTTTCGGGACAGCATCCGCTGGCCCCCCATACACCGGCTTCAGCTCACCAGCCAGAAAGTCTTCTTCTTTCTTCCAGTGGTGATTGAAGCTGGCGACCTGCTCAAAAGTGCCCGCCTTGTGCGCCTCCTGAAAGCACTTGCAGGCTTCCAGCAGAAGATCAGCAGCCTCCTTCCTTGCCTCCTCCTCGATCATAATTTGCAACCTTTTTCCGCCTTTAGCCGTGAGGCTGCTCACTCGGAACAGCACCAAACGACGCTTTCCTGACTCCGCCCCCTCCAGACTCCACGGCCCATACACCCAGCAACCCACCCCGTTCTGCGGTTTCCCAGGTTTCACCGCGGGGCCCGCAATCCAGCACTTGCTCGGGTGCTTCTCGTGCGTCACCACCCTCCCAAACGCCATATCCCCCGAAGACTATTCCGCAGGCTCACCTTCTCGTGGAGGGTCCAGGCGATCGTGGGAGAATTACAATTTATCGCCACGCAGTAGTTGATCTCCTCATACAAAGCTCTAAAATAATATTTTGTCATCGGCGGATTAGGCAGCAGCTGTCGTGAGTCCAAGGCCTGTATCCGCGAGAGCGGACCGGACAAGGCCCGTACCGGAAACGTCACGTTCTCCGGCGGGTTCGCTCCCACCAAGTCGATGTAAAAGTGTACGGACCAGCGCGGCCACCCCGTGTGCTTGAACTCCGCCCCGCAATGCACCAACCTCCCATGAAACACCACCACACTCCTCGCATTCAAGAAGAGTGTTACCCCCGCCAACCCCCTGCCCTCATGGGATTCCCCCACCTTCACCTTGTGCGACCCAGGGTACACCACAAACTGATACTCCTCCGTGTACACCGTGAGCACTCCGTACTCCCCCTCGTCGTAGTGCCTCCCTTGCCGCTCCGCTCCGCAGTGCGTCATAAGGCATGTCCGTGCCATCATTCCAGAGCGCATTTCTAAGTCCCTGCTATCCACCTCCCCCAGCTTTCCCAGCACATCCCCCCCCAACGCCTCCAACCGATTCATCAACCCTGTCTTCTCCTCCACGTCGACAATGAACCGGTGATCGTCCGGTGTCGAGTGAACCTTCACCCCTTTCTCCTTGCACTCCATGAAGTTCTGCCGCACTTTTTTCGTCTGGTACCCTTTGTGAAACTCCTCGTGCAGGCTGTCCAGGTCCGCTTCATCTTGCATATAAGCGACGAAATAACCGGCTCTTTCCAGCTGCGCTTGCCAATCAGGAGGGTACAGCAAGGAAGGCTGTACCCTCGAAGCAGGATCCTCCTCCCCAGGCTCCTCTGCAGGTCCTGCCTTCATCGCCTCCCCTGCTGGCACCTGTGCAGCCTCCCCTCCTGCTGCCGCGATCGCCTCCCCTGCTGCCTGCTGTGCTGGCACCTGTGCAGCCTCCCCTCCTGCTGCCGCGATCGCCTCCCCTGCTGCCTGCACAGGTGCTGGCTCCTGTGCAGCCTCCCCTCCTGCTGCCGCGAGCCTCCCCTGCTGCCTGCACAGGTGCTGGCTCCTGTGCAGCCTCCCCTCCTGCTGCCGCGATCGCCTCCCCTGCTGCCTGGCTTCTGTGCAGCCTCCCCTCCTGCTGCCGCATGCGCCTCCCCTGCTGCCTGCACAGGTGCTGGCACCTGTGCAGCCTCCCCTCCTGCTGCCGCATGCGCCTCCCCTGCTGCCTGCTGTGCTGCCTCCTGTGCTTCCTCCTCTGACGCCTCCCCTTCTCCTATCGTCATGATGAAAAGGAAATAGGCATGGGGACCGCTCCTGCCTCCGCTGCCTCCCCTCCTGCTGCCACGATCGCCTCCCCTGCCGCCTGCTGTGCAGCCTCCCCTCCTGCTGCCGCGATCGCCTCCCCTGCTGCCTCCTGTGCTGGCAAGGCCAATGAGCCGGAGGGCTGCTTGTCAAAAAACGCAGGTTCAGTTTTGTACAGCCCGTGAAACGGGCCTTTACAGTTGGACCGATGGCAAGAAGCCATATCGTCCATCTCCACCCCGAGGCCAACCGCGCAACGGCCGTGAAACCCGCGTTTACAAATTCTGCATGCGTGGCCCACAGGAGCGCCCTGCGCTGCACCCTTCCCGCAAAACAGGCAGTGCTCGCGGGTAATGTCCCCGCAGCGCTTGCATTCCCCTTTGTACTTAGGAGATTCCGTGCCGCAACCCCTGTGAAAAAAGCCCTGGCATAGAGTGCACTTCGTCGCCTGCACTTCGACCAGTGGTGCCTTTCCAATGTGCGGGCAATCCGGCACCACGCATCCTAGGCGAGGGGGGAACAGAGATTGCCTGCTCCGCCTGGGTTGCGCTTCCGCGCCGGAGGCTATTGAAAACGCTTGACTTCCACGACTGGCCATTTTTTTCTCGATAAGTATTGAGAGTATAAGTATATAGAAGATTTTAGTAACTAGGTGTTACTAAACAAACTGAGAAACTTGTGAGCACTTTCGCCAAACCGTACTGTAACTAACTTGCAAAGCTTTGAAAATGCGCATGCGCTTCACCGGCCGCGAGATCAGGCCAGTCACAGGGAGACTTTGATCTCGCGGCCGGTGACATCTTCTTGCGCAATTATACCATAATCTGATGTGTACAAAGAAAAATTTCACCGGCCGCGAGATCGGTCCAGTCACATCGGAGCTTAGATCTCGCGGCCGGTGACATCTTCTGCGAAATTATACACAATCTGATGTGTAAGAAGAAAAATTTCACCGGCCGCGAGATCGATCCAGTCACAGGGAGACTTTGATCTCGCGGCCGGTGACATCTTCTTGCGCAATTATACCATAATCTGATGTGTACACCGAAAAGTTTCACCGGCCGCGAGATCAGTCCAGTCACATCGGAGCTTAGATCTCGCGGCCGGTGATGCGTGTATGCGTGAACTAGACCTGAACGGGCATAACACCGGACGCGAAAGTGCAAACTCGAAAGACTTAAACTCTCAAGTATCATGAAGTGCGACTATTGCAATAGGAGAGCAAGAGTGCACGTATGGTTTGGACCTGATTGCTATCTGTGCGATATTACCGACTACCAGTACGCGCTCGCTTGTCTACCTTGCGCTTGGGATGTCTTGATGGAAGCAGAGGGCCTGGACGATTATAGGGGGGTGAATTGGGAACTGCTTTTTAAAAACAAAGTCAGAGAGAGTACAGCAGCGGACCGCCCTACTACTGCAGTATGGAACTGATTTAGACTTTAAGGGGGGAACTAATTGCATAGGTTCCCACCTGTGGCTTTGGCCACACCCAACAGCTAGCGGGGACAATGTCTTCTCTTCGAGTGTTAGTTGACTTACTGCCGTTGTTGCAAAGCCTTGGCAAAGAGGCGCATGATTTCCCTGAGGTGTACCCGGTGGATGCAGCAGATGTAGAGCGTGGCATGGAACTTGCTTCACGCATCACAGCCTTCGCTAAGTACTGGTTGGATGTGGCGCCCCCTGTGGCGCCCGCTGTGGCGCCCCCTGTGGCGCCCGCTGTGGCGCACGCTGTGGCGCCCGCTGTGGCATCCCCTAGACCGCCCGCTGTGGCATCGCGTATAGCGTCGCCTGCAGTTGGGACGACGCCAGTATCCACTGTTGCGAAACGGCGCGCTGCAGCAAGGCGACGTCAGGCGGACTCTCGCGCGAGGAAGCGTTTGCGAGTGGATATCCCTGATCGGGTCCCTGAAGAGGGGGATCGGGCGCTACCGCTGCTATCGGTATCCCGCGGGGAAGCAAAAGTCACTGGAACAAGAAGCTGCAGGGGGTATTTCAGAACGCGCGTGACGATTTGATACCAGGAGCGCTCGCGAACTATGTGCAAACGTTGGACAGCGGCATTCAAACAGCGGTGCGTGGTGGCATGCGTGCACCAGAGGATCGCGTGGGTATGGGCATAGTGAGCAGCTTACGTGCGGCCTTCGCCTCCCTCGCAAGCAGCCGCTGCAAACTAGACCGCGACATTCAACTGGCAGGAGCAGCGATGGCGTTTGGGGAGGGGCGTCAGAAACAGTGCAAGAGGTCGCCGGAGTTTTAGGCATAAAAGTCGGTGTGGTAACCACAGGGCAGTTAGGGCACCGGAACTTGCAAGCTGGTATGGGCCTTGAGCTGGCAGCAAGGCGAGGAAGCGGGCTGCTGAAGGGCTGGGTGACTGAAGTGAAGAAGAAGGCAAAGGACGCCCTGAACGCCGAAGTGTTGCAGAAAATAAGGGACTTCTGGCTCAGCCCAGGGATAACGCGGGTGTCCACCTGCAAAAGGGATGTCATACAGGTTCGACGTGAAGACGAGAGAGTTGAAAAGGCCTCAAAGCAGTGGCTGGAAATGACGCAGCTGGAGGTGTTCAGAAGGTTCAAGAAGAAGGAACCTGATGTGAAGGTGGGCTTGAGGACTTTCGAGCAGAAGAAGCCGAAGGAAGTGCGCAGGCTTACCCGGAGGGACACGATATCCTGCTGCTGCAGATATCACGAGGACTTCCGGTTGGCATTGACAGCATACAACCGTGCGCACGAGGTATTGCACTCTAAGTGCGAGTGCGAGGATAGGACGTGTTGCCCTCTGCTAGGGGGGCAGAGGGCAGTTCTATCCAATCGAAAGCCGACAGAGGCGTTCCCGGACAAGGTCTGCGGGCGGTCCGAGGTTGGCTCGTCGACGTCAAAGTTTGTAGCGTCGTTGTTGTGCCCGAAGCCAACGGGGGCAGACGGAGAGCCTGCGGAGTTTCACGCTATGCCTTGCTTGGATGGGTCGTGCGAGGATTGCGGGGGGTTGCGAAACCTGAAGCTGTGCGAGGCGGAGATAGGAAAGGCCGGTCAGCAGGTTGAGTGGAGTACCTACGAGAGCGCGGTGGTGGGAACCGACGACGACGGGAAGAACAAACACCGAGTACAGTTTGTGCAGAAGAAGACTCCAGTAGGGGAGCTCGTGTCCAAGTTACAAGGGTGTATGCTGGGGCATGTACCGGGGGAGTCCAAGAAGTGTTCGTGCGCGGGCAAGTTCGTGCGGAAGGATGCAGAGGGGGACTGGGCGGTGAAAGAACTAGCCGGGGTGAGTGGGCAAACCTGTCCATTTTTAAAGCCATATCCATACCATTGCTTTATGGCCCAACACACGATGAACATGTTCAACAAGTTCAAGGAGAATTTGCCCTTGGGCCATTGCCTCCTTCTTTTCGACTTCAGCGAGAACCATGCATTGAACATTCCACGGGCAATCCAATCCTTGCATTGGATTGTGAAGCAGGCCTCGCTACTATGCTGCGTGCTATGGCGGCATGCGGTAAAGGAGGTGGACGGGGTGGAGTCCACGGAGGAGAATCCTATCATTGTGAAGGATTACCTGTACTTTATGGGCAACGACATGCCCCATAGCCACCGTGCCATCCAGCACATGCGTAAACTCATCATCAAGGAGTACTTTCAGAAAAGAGGTTTGCCCCTCCCAAAATTCATTCACGAGTGGGCGGATGGGAGTGCGGCGCAGAACAAATGCGGCACGGCCTTTGCGGATGTGGTGGAGAGCGGGCGCCCGATGGATTGGGTACGAGGGCTTGGCATACCGTGCCAACGAAACTTTTTTGAGACATCCCACGCACGAGGCGAGCAAGATGCAATGGGAGTTGCGGTGAAGCATGAGGCTAGTTTGGCGGTAATGGCAACAACGGATAAGTGGTATGGAAAGATATTGAATGCAAGGGATTTGTATGAATTCTGCCTGGAGAGATTGCAGTTTGCGAAGGACCAAGGATCCAACCGGCGCTCGGCATTTGGGCAGCGGTTCTTCTTTTTGGTGGAGGATGGCGATGTCGACGAGTCGGGCCAGGGCTTCAAGACGGTGGATGGCACTTTGGCGTTGCACTCGGTGCGGGCGGGAGTTGGCCTAATGGTTGGGTTGAAGCGTGATCGTCCATGTTATTGCGATTATTGCTACGCACAATGTGAGCACCCGCAACCGGATAGTGAAGGGTGCCATTATAAGAGTCATGTGGATGAATGGGTGCCTTTCACGATGGTGGCGGAGGCGGTAGGGGAAGAGCGGCGAACGGGGATGCGTGCAGCGGAGGAGGCGCACGACGTGGCGCAAGTGGAGGTTTCACGAGGAAGCATCTTTGCACGCTCATCGGGGGGAGATGAGAACCACCAATTTTATTTGGTGAAGGCGCTAGGTGGAGTGCATCAAGTGCTAGACGCGGACGGCATCAAAGACGACTACTACACACAGGGTGTGGGGGGGAGTGCAGGGGCAGGAGTGCATGCTACCCCTGGCGAGTTCGTTGTTGAAGGCAGATTTTTGGAATGGAGGGATGAAGCACATGCACGGAGTACTTTGTAGACAATAGCAGAAAATGTTTGACGTACTCACATCATATAGTGTGTGTGGAAGTGGCTCTGAGGAAGCGCAAAGTAGGCAGGCAGGACTACTTGATAGTACCGGAGGCGGAGCATCAACGTATCCTAGCTGCACTTGTGTAACTTAATCTTTGATGGGTTATAATGGTCCAATATGCTTGCAATCATAATGCGAAACCCCATAGGAATGCAACGGACATGGGTTGCTTGCGAATTCGATGTTATCGTTGACCTACATGTAGCACAAACCCTGAAACCCTGAAAATGGCCTGCTCAGGCCCCAGAAACAGCCATTTTGGCCCCCGGCGAGCACCCAAATTAAAATTTCTCATCATTTCTTCCACTAAGTAGTTCGTGATGGTCCTTGAAAGGTCCCACGAACTTCAAACGCGCGATTCGGCTACCTAACTGAAATCCTATAGCCCCGCGCACGCAAAATGGCCTGCTCAGGCCCCAGAAACGGCCATTTTGGCCCCCGGCGAGCACCCAAATTAAAATTTCTCATCATTTCTTCCACTAAGTAGTTCGTGATGGTCCTTGAAAGGTCCCACGAACTTCAAACGCGCGATTCGGCTACCTAACTGAAATCCTATAGCCCCGCGCACGCAAAATGGCCTGCTCAGGCCCCAGAAACGGCCATTTTGGCCCCCGGCGAGCACCCAAATTAAAATTTTTCATCATTTCTTCCACTAAGTAGTTCGTGATGGTCCTTGAAAGGTCCCACAAAGTTCAAACGCGCGATTCGGATACCTAACTGAAATCCTATAGCCCCGCGCACGCAAAATGGCCCGCTCAGGCCCCAGAAACTGCCATTTTGGCCCCCGGCGAGCACCCAAATTAAAATTTCTCATCATTTCTTCCACTAAGTAGTTCGTGATGGTCCTTGAAAGGTCCCACGAACTTCAAACGCGCGATTCGGATACCTAACTGAAATCCTCTAGCCCCGCGCACGCAAAATGGCCCGCTCAGGCCCCAGAAACGACCATTTTGGCCCCCGGCGAGCACCCCAAACAAAAATTTCTCATCATTTCTTCCACTAAGTGACCCGTGATGGTCCTTGGAAGGTCCCACGAAGTTCAAACACGCGATTCGGACACCGACGGGAAATCCTCTAGCACCCGCGCACTCAAAATGGCCTTTTCAGGCCAAAAACCATCGATTTTGGCCGCCGGCGAGCCGGAAATTTTTTTTTTTGAAAAAAATTTTTCACTCCGAGTCTTACAATTGACCTTAAAAGGTCACACAACTCCAAAAAGTTGCAAATGTTGCATTATGCATGTGACCACTTTGTGACACTCGAACTTTTTGCGACGGCTCTACGGTGGCCGGAGCTCGTCGGCGGCTGCGGCCACCTACAAGGCTACCAACCTCAACCGCAGGCGGGCGGTGTCCAGAAGCATGCCCCATGCTCAGCAGAGTAGGCGGCCTTTCTTGCCTGATTGCTTGTTTGCTGCCATGCATTGTACGTGCACTGCTTTGTGGTGATCTTTGTGTGCTTGCACCGGCCGGGTTCCATTCACATATGTGTCATATGTGTCATGCAAGCTGGGCTATGTAGCCGCAGCTGATTAGAAAACTGATGGTTTTCTGATCAGTGTAGTATGACAGGCAGTATGATTGTCATACGGAGCAGATCGGAAAACTGAGGTTTTCTGATCAGTCGGAGGCCTTAAGAGGCCAGCTACGGACTGTGACGGCCTCTTGCCGTGTTACTGTGATTGTGTGGACTTTCCCACCCGCCCTCCCTTGTGCTTCAGGTACGGATGAGGAGAGGCCGCTTTCAGTGCAGGAGCTGCAGGACTTGGAGGACCTGGAGCAGCTGGGCTCTGAGCTGGAGGCTGTGCAGATCCGGCCCGCAGAGGGGCAGTCGGCTCATTAGAGTGTAGGTAGAGGAGACTAGGACCTGTGCCTGTTCAGTGCCGACCGTTGTGATGAGAGGTAGCTACAGTTATCCTTCGATGGGGGGCTGCGAAGCTGCCTCATGCTGCTTCTCATCTAGGCACTGTTAAGTAGGCTTTGCTAGGTGATGGCTTTGTTATTGCTGTCGTGCCTGACTCTGTGCTGGAGCGGGTAATTATGCTTTTTGAGGGTTTCAGCCCTAGCATAGCATTTTAGGTCCATAGTCTGTACTCTTTAGGGTAATGATAGTATTTGCGGGCCTCAGTCCTTTGGCACGAGGGGCATGTGCCCGCATGCAGAAGGCTGGGGTCGGCAGTCGGGTCGAGGGACCCTGATTTCTGTCTGACGGGAGTCCTTGGTTTGTGTCACATTTGTATTATTATTTTTTGTAATTCCACACGCAGTGCACCGGCCGGGTTCCATTCACATATGTGTCATATGTGTCATGCAAGCTGGGCTATGTAGCCGCAGCTGATTAGAAAACCCTTGTCCGCAGACGTGTCATCCGAGGTGAACCAACCAGAGTACTCCATTTTTAGCAACGCAAGACAAGGGGGTGTGCCTGCAGTACAAACTGTAGCGCAGCAAAGTTGGGGCGGGCAAGCGATAACCTATATTTCCATACTTAATAACTTACGAACGGCACTGTGATGGTCTGCCCGAGCCTGAGGCCTGTGCTACACCGGATTTTGGTACACTGCGGAGAAGCAAATAAGATTCGTTTCGCCGGGTCATACAGTCGTCTCCTATGACCCGGCGATCATTTTCAGACGAGTTATTAAATCTATAAATCACAGTCCGCGCGATCAGATTATAATCGACATTCGCCTTATCGAACGTGCGAAACGACTTAAAAAGGAATATTTCGGGCAAACGCGCGTCGGTCCGACGTGGACATCATCATAAAAACGTGCTCGTGTGTACAGATCGCGTCCGCGTCGTTTGAAAAATATAAACGTTTGAAAACTAGACGACCCCATCTTGAACAGTGTCTGTGATTGGTATAATGCAGCATATTCTAGTCCAGCGATACACGATCTTCGCACCCCACCTAGCCGGTGGTCTCTCTGAACCGTTCCCGATTTTTTGATCTGATGATCCAGGATTTGTCCCAGGCGACATTTGCGTGACATTTGGTGCAAATGTTGTCCAACCGGAGTTATGACAGACAAGGGAACGTATTCAATTGGCCGCCGGAGCATTTCCATTCACCGGCTACCCACGACCAATAGAACATTAACGATAAAAAAACCGTATCTGATCCGATTCCTCCGAATATCCCCAATCATTATATTTTGCACTGTTAAGAAACAGGAAAGGTGTGCGCAAGCATCTTTTTAACTACCATCGTTTCACTGGCTCACCCCCATTTTCCACTGTTTTCATTGGCCCCCCCCGGGACCGTGATTTCCTATAACGATTTCGAGGTCCCAAATGTTGGACGATTATTTGCTTTTTGGCATTTCACAAATAATGACCTCGCATGACATATATATATATGAGATATATATATATAAATATAAATATATATTATATATTAATATATTAATATAATATATATATATACTATGAGATATATATATATATATAATATAAATATATATTATATATTAATATATATATATATATCATTAATATATATATGTATATATGTATATATATATATTATATATTAATATATATATATATATTAATATAGTTATAAATATATATATATATATATATATATTATCATAACTTGATTAATTGTGAAACTCTTGAATAATGGTGAAGATGAGAACATATCGCCGGATGTCAGTCGCGACAGGAGCCAATGAAATCGCTGCGATCAACACATTTGCTTTCCCAAGTTTCGGTGTAGCACAGGCCTCAGGGCAGAACGCGGACGTGGAGGTGCAGACCGCAGTCGTGGCGGGGCGGACCGCGGACGTGGAGGCCAGATTGTGCTGACTCTGCAGAAGACCGTCGTCAATAATAGAGAGGTTCCGCAAAAAGGCATCTTTTCATAATTCGGGACCAAATCCCGGTGCCACGTCGGATTTTGTGTCGAGTCACTTCTTGGGTCCTGGCGTAATTCCAAAAT